>WEKY01026030.1:12202-30116 GCA_013390045.1 Picathartes gymnocephalus
TTTTTTTTTTTTTTTTTTTTTTTTTGATCTAGTTGATCAGAAGACAAATAAATTTTCTGACTTTCTAGGAAGAATGAAGTCAGGATTAAGGCTATGTTGTAAATAAATATCATGGAATTTAAGTGCTTTAGAAAATGTCAGTTTTGAAAGTCAAAACTGAAGGGTCTTTGCATTTAGAGCAGGAACACCATCTTAAGTAGAAACATAAAATTCCCCTGATACTCTTATAATGTAACCCGACATAGAAGCTCTCTGAGAGTAGGAATTCTGTTCCTTTTATTTTTCAGTTTCTATAAACTGTTTGTCCCATGTACCTTCCAAAATGGGGGTGTTGGTGGAAGTGGGATGGCAAAGATGTTTTTAAGTCATGTAACATAATTCAGTATCACCAGCACAACTGTGGTGGCTGTGTGGGGACCAGTTTGGAGCAAAGACTTACAAACTTCTTAGGCCAGCTCTGCATCCTGTGCCAAGACCTTGGGGAGCCACATCTTCAGCTTAGTGTGCCAGAAGTAATTAGTGCAGAGAGGGAATGCTGGGAACAGAGGTTAATATTGCTCAGTTTGTGCCGTACTAAGTTATTGGTGTGTAAATATTGGTGGAGTTGTGTGTTAAACAGCTTTTGAAACTGGAAAACTTAAGAAAGAAGGAGTAAGAACGTGGGAGGCTGTAGGGAATCATAGCCTTGCATAGAGGTGTTGGCGGCTGTAGAGCCCTAGGTCATAAATTCTGGGCAATACTGGGTAGTTTGAAGCAAAGGTCTAGGTGATCTTAAGAATTCAGGGTATAAAGCCTTCCCATTTTTAAAAATAATAGAAAGTGTGGGGAAAAACTCCATAGGGATATCTCTACACAAGCCCTTGTTCATGTTTATGTTTATTTAAACTGAAATATGGACTATTGAGAAGCACCTGTACATTGGCAAATACTGTTCCCTCATGAATATTCTGAAATTAAATCTAATATGTATGTTCATAGGAGTAAAAATGTGAGTGCATACAAAAAAGTCAACTCATATGAAGACAAAAATGTCTAGATTAATACACTCTCAGAGATAATTAAAATTATTTCTTCATATCACTGTTAAGTGATTGTGAATAAATCCTTTTTTCATCACTCAAGATATAATTGTTTTTTGGGTTTTTTTGTGGATTTTTTGTTTGTTTGTTTGTTTTTGTTTTTTAATTAAAAAGGGAGGGGGAGAACTTAATCATGGACCAATAACAACATCTTGGAAATTTTCTTCTCTGACTAATATGTGCACCAGTAACCCTCTTTTCACATTAAGATGTCTTCCTAATGTAAAGTTCTTAGCTGAGTTTCTGGGGTTTTTGACAGTGTGAACAATTTGTCTATTTTCTTTTCCTTGCTTCAAGAAGAAAAAGCTATAAATCCAAAGGCGAGGTTTAATACGAGTTGCACATTGCACGTGTTCAGAGAAAATTCAGGCATTTCATTAGATGGACTTAACTGAGAAAAGCCTTCATCTTTGTGGCCAAGCGAGATTGATAAATGGACTCACACACAGCCCAGAGGTTCCTGAAGAATTTTAGGATTTACCCTTCATTTGCTTTTTAATCTTGACATTCTCTATTATTCCGTGGGAGAGGGTGGTTTGGTTCCTCAAGCTGGCAGGTGGCAGCAATCCCGTAGTTGTGTCTCGGTTCTGTGTTGCCAAGGCACGAAGGAGAGCCAGGGTAATCCACTCCAGTGTGGTTGCAG
The DNA here is from genome assembly GCA_013390045.1 of Picathartes gymnocephalus. Lineage (NCBI taxonomy): Eukaryota > Metazoa > Chordata > Aves > Passeriformes > Picathartidae > Picathartes > Picathartes gymnocephalus. Next base: position 13,925 of record WEKY01026030.1, read on the forward strand.
AAGACACTGCATATTGCCTGTGCTGTTAGTATCCTAAATCCTATCCTAAAATCCTAAATATCACTGTAGCAATAAAATTCTTTAAGTTTTATATATATATATAGGTTTTAACTTTTGAAGGAAGTAACATAAAATAATTAGGCTTCATATACCACTCTGCCACAAAGAGCAACAAAAATGTCTAATGATCATGAAGAATAAATGGTCCCGTTCAGGTTGCCTTTTTTTTTTTTTTTTTTGGTCAAGGCGTAGCTACTTAATATATGTAAATTATTTAACCTACACTTGTCCTTAAAATATGATTGTGTCATCATTTATGTTCACTTTAAATCAGCTTTTGAAAGGAAAAGGTTTGCAGTGATATTTATTTCTACTGCCATCTGTGCTCCAAAACTTCTATTTATTAGTATATTCATTCCATTTAGATATAATGTGATTTATCTCTTCTCTCAGCTAAGTAAACATTTAGGCTGTAATTCTGTAGTTATTTATGACTGGACTTGAGGCTATTTTCAAGCACTTTAAAACCTTTATTATTTTTTCCTCTTGGAGTGGCATAAAAAGGCCTTAAGTCAAAATCCAGTATATCTCAAGGAAACCAGAGTAATTACCTTAAGAAGATAGAATGCAATAGCCTTGTCAGAGCAGGAAATGTCCCCTCTGCCCCCGGCCTCCAGGACAGCAAAACAATTCAAGGACAATGTGGACTCAAAAAGGGGATTTAAAATTTTCTTCTGGCTCTGACTTTATTGACCTTGGGTCATCCCTGGGATTCACAGGTACACTCCTGCTCTCTATCCCCAAAAGCTCTTCTGCCTGCTTAGGAAGAGCAAGTCTGGGACTCATTCCTGTAAAATGGAAGTGGGACAGAAATAAATAAACTGTTCATCTGATCTATTGTGGTGTTGTATACAGAAGGTGATTTCTGCTATCCAGCAGATTGAAGAGTGTTACTTTTCAAGGAAGATGTGTCAGACATTTAGAGGATATGTAAGCATTTACATGACAATGGACACTTTTGTCCCCTCCAAACTAGCAGCAATAACTCATACCTCATAGGCATCAAGTATATAATGATGTTTGAGGTCTGAGTTCATCAATGATAGATACACTTGAAAATGGTGATAATAACAAAACACTTGTTCATCTTCAATGCCTATTTTTATGTGCATTTTTTCCCAGAAGGTTTTCGAGCATCCCAAATGGATTCGTTTCTGTAGCATGATGTCTGTTCATATTAATGTTTGAGAGAGAGATCAATGAATTTATTCATGAGAACATATGTATCAATTCTGCAGACAGCAAAATAAGCAAGCAATAATATTGTGGTTATCATGATTAAGCATCACCCCTGAAAACTCTTTCCTTTCTTTTTTGATATTTTTCCTGTGTTTTTGCTAGGGTTAGTCAATTGTAAAGATCAGATTGGAAGCAAATTTTTTGCTGATTTTAAAAGTAGGAAATAATTTTTTCTACCTACCTGAGTGTCAGTTTGCCACGAGTAAATTAAAATGTTCCGGAAGGGAGACGGGCGATTATTGCCATTTGGAACTCAAATGGTGTGCTCTGGTATCAATATTCCTGGCATGGATTTTTTCTTTTTTTTTTTACTCACATCTTTGCAATATGAAGTTGATGTTTCATTTTGTGTGTTTAAATAGGGAGAGATGAATTTGGTGATCAATCAGATGTAGTAAAAAGTCCTCCTGATATTACATTTTCTTCATTTTTATCTTTTCTCAAATATTTCCAAATCTCCTTTTCCTTTTGGCATCTTTCAGTAACTTTGTTTAGGGGCTAAAGTCTATTGTGATGGAATTTATTGATAAAGCTGTGTTAAATTCATTGGAAGCAAGATGGATTCCTGAGAGGCAGCTGTCTTTGTTGACAGCCACAAGTGCTATCTCTGCCTAATGAGACCCAAGCCTCCATGGCTCTGAAATGCTCAGTTTCCTGTGCTGAATGTGCAGAGCCTGTGCCTGGCTGGGGATCTGCTGTGTAGTTCTATAAACCATGCTGTGGCATAGGGCCATTATTAAATTTACTGTATGCTCCTGTGGTTCCTGGCAGCACAGCCTCGTCTGCTGAGAAGCCATTGAAATCAGCTCCTCAGGCAAAACAGCCATTAAACTTCTTTCTTGAAAGAAGAAAATTCTTCTGCTAATTTGCTGCAATTTATGTTTGCTTTGTGATTCTACAGTCGAGCCTGTCAATGAAACTGTGCTAATCATTGGGAAGCTGGTGCCTGTGTGCATTCAGACATCCTACAACTAGCACTCCTTAACTAAAACTATATTCTACCAGACTTTGGTTTTATTTTTCCAGCTTGGTTAGAGCCTTATGACATATGATTTCACAATTTTTTTTGCACCTTAAGAATCCTTGAGTATTTTGTTCGATGAAATAACTGCTTACAGTGTACTTTTTCCTTTTTTATAATGTAGTTTAATGATAGAAAATGGGTGTCTCACAGATAAAATTACATACTGCATGCTATTGTGTTCTGTCTCTAAGTCTTAAGCCCTGTAATCTTTTAAAAATCGATCAATAGTTGCTTATCTTCCATAATGTTACTGTTAACTAAAAATTTGGAGAACAGTTAAATTATAAGAAAAAAAAGAATAAGAGACAGTAGGTAGCACTTTGCGGGAAAACCATTAGAAATAGAGAGTGGGTAGGAGAAGAATTTCTTATAAAAGATTTCAAGACCCCAGAAATCCAAGAGGAAAAAATAACTATTAACCATGTTAACATACTGGATCTTTTTTTTTTTTTTTTTTTTTTTTCCTTTTGGAGACTTATAGAAGTCTGTTGACCCTCTGCGAACCTGATCATCTCATGCTAAAAGCTGCATCTCCATTCAGATTTTGAGTAAGCAGTGTCCATTCCATTAGACTCCTTCATACTTGAAATTTGTGGTTGTATTGTTCATCTGACAAGCTTAATACTACAAAATTAATCCAAAAGTACTCTAATTACCATTCAGGAGAAAGTGAACAACTCAAGAGAGCCATGCTTTCTATTGATATTTCAGGATTAGTTTGAAAATAGATAAATTTCCACCTCAGTCGACCATGCAAGTGCAGGGATGGTTTTATATGGGTCACATGCAGCAGTTTGTTCAAACAGAATTTTCAGGTGACTTGATTGCTCAAATTCTTATCAGTGTCTAGGATTTGGTCTTGTGTTTGAGACTTCAAAAACTGTGCTATCATGTGCAATGAAAGTAACAGTTTGTGTAACTCATACCTTGCTCTTTCCCTACTTGTTCCTAAATCCTAGAAAGAGGCTGCGAGCAACTCGTGCAGTCTGAGGCAAGGAAAGTTTACCTAATAAATTGGCAATTCTCTTAGCTCACTAAGCCATTTCAGATTCTCACAAGGTGCTCTATTTTATGTTATTCTGCTCTGATTTTTTTTTTTTTTTTTTTTTTTCTCAATTTGATCTCAGTGTCACAATTAGATCAGAGGTTTTACCATGCTGGGATAAACCCATGATCCAACTCATTCACTTTTCACTATTTGCAAGACCAGATGTTTCTGGCGAGTCCTAGAAATGTGCTGAATGGCTGAGCTTATCTTTAGGAAATATTAACATTTGAACCCTCTTTTTACATTTTTTCCTGGGCAAGCTTTTCTTTTTTAACCAGTAAGATATCTAAACAGAGATATGAAAGAGAAGGGTATGGAGTATCACTTACTCTAATCTCACATTTTGGTGAGGGGCTGGGTGGAGGAGCAGTGCTGTGTTTTGCAGTCTTATCAGAATAATGCCAGATCTTCATGTTGTTTAATCCCTGTTTAAAACTTCCATTAATCTTGGGTTTAGATTTCTAGTATATAAAGCTTGATGCATTAGCTACAGAAGTTCTGGATATTTTAATTAAATGCCATTTCTCTTAAGCATTTTAGAATTTAGCACTGTTGACTCAGTGATGAAATTTCGTTTTGCTTAGAATTCAGTAGCTATGATTATCAGGGTACAATGGCAGCCTTAGTGCTCTCTGGTAAGGATGGGAAAATTGCTTAGACTGAAATGATTTGCAAATCTCTGCACATCAAGGGGTTGCCTGCCAAGATTTTGCTTTTCACAAATGTGAATCTCTCACAGTGGGAACACACATGGGCAATTGCTCTCCAAGAGATGCTTTATTCTCAAATTTGCCTTCCCTAGCTTGAGGCAGTTCCATGTTAGTTCCAGGTGCCTGTTGTGGACAGCTCCATCTGACCATCCAGAGCATCATTTTAGGTAATTTTGCACCCTTGTGAAACTTGTTAAAAAGCCATTTCAGAGACACATCCTGTGCTTTCCAGGTAGGACAGCTTGCTGAGCTGGCTAGGAAGAGCATGTTTGTATGTATCTCTAAAAATGGATTGGAAACAGCTGAAAGACTAAAACAGCAGGACGCTGGGAGAGGAACAGAAATGACTCTATATATGTGGTTTCCCTACCTAGAGACAAGTGACTTTCAGGGAGATCAAAGGATGCTGTTGATCTCAGGCAGCCTTCTGTAAACTGAGGGGAGAATATAAATTAAGAAGTGCAGACATGTGCTCTGATGGGAGGTGACTGAAATCAGCCTTTAGCCTTCGTAATTTAAGTCTCTCGAACTGTGGAGCACAGTTTCCAATGGCTGCATTCACAAGAGAGAAAGAATAACTTATTTTTCTTCCTTTTATCTTTCCCTTCTTCCACTTAGTTTAAAAAAGGAACAATGAGACCAACAGCTGAGCAAAACCCCTACCCTCTGTTGTCTTTATTACCATTTTCTTTTCGGCCTAAATGTTAAAGTTGGAGGTGATAAATTTGAGAGTGATCTAGGGGAAACAGAAAAACAAAAAACATTGCAATGATGATATCCTGGGGTTCATAGGAAATATCAACCAAGACACTCACCCCAAAAGGTAATTGTCACAAAAAGGAGCCAAATTCCATATTTTAAGAGATTCCAGAGGGAAAATTCTGCAAAAATCAATAAACTTGTTTCCATGTCATATCATCATTCTCTTCATGCAAATACTAAAATAAAGTGGCTTTTTCTCATGGAGTCTAATAACACTCGGGCAGTACTTGTTGCTACTGTGTCTTCTGATTTGATTGCAACCATGTGCCATTTCTGCTTGGGTTTGGAACTAGAGGAAATGTGAATTTACCCACCTGAGTGTTACCTCTTCCTACAAAGTAGTACTAAGTATTCTTTTTCAGACCATTCTGCAGAAAATATGAAGCAGACAATGGCTCCTAAGTAGCAGATGAAGAATAGGTAAAGAAGGTATTTTAGGGACTGGTATAACAAACTAGAGAACACAAAGCTGAGGCAACCAGACATGCACAAAGCTTTTTTTTATTCCAGGGACATGTAGCTGATGACCTACAATTATGTCCATATTGCCTGAGGGAAAAACAGGCAGATAGGGAAAGGGAAATTCTCTAGTGGCCAGCAGGAAAGATTGTGATGGGTGTCCCCTTTGGAGCATCCCTTCCTGGGTGTCCTGTTCCATACAGCAGGGAAACACCTAATATTGACAACACTGATTTCTTTTCCCTCAGTGAGATGATACTTGTCATCAATACTTGTCATCAATACTTGTCATCAATACACGTCATGAACCTGTTGGTTTTAGGATGATATTGCCATTTTGACTCTGATTGAAATTGGCTTCAATTAGACTGTCAGTGTTGCACACCAATTGACCGTTCAACCCTGTGCACACCTGGTTTTTGTAACATTTATCAAGTATTAGGAGGAATGTTATTGACTTATCTTGCTATTATAGATGTAATAGTCTGGAATCTCACAGGATGATGTGGTGGTGTCTTCTTTAAAAGCATTTGTGTGAAGTTCTGAAGTGTAACTCCCAGGATCCACAATATTCATAAGCAATAATTTTTATGAAAATGAAAAATGTTGAAGTTGAAATCCTTAATATATTTTCTTTTTTCTTTAGTAGATAGATATGAGGTAAGACAAATGGGAGAACAAACCTGTGTAGGGAATGTGAGAAGACTATTGCAAACAAATTACTCAAAATCACATGTCACTCAAAGTAAGAATTTGCCATTTAGAGAAAGCATCAGTCTAAGCAAGAAATTACTGTAATTAAAGATAAACCTGTCTGTGAGGTATTTCTCAGTGCAAAATTAATGAAGTTTGTTATGAAACAACTCTGCCATGGAAAAACAAAAACCAAGACAAACCTGCAAAGAGGATTATATTTGGAAACTCTTGAGGCATTCCCTTTCATTGTGTCATACAGTTTTTTCATGTTTCCATTCAGGTTGTTAATTAGCTGCTGGCTGGGCTGAGAAATTAGCACCTAATTTTTTTTTTTTTTTTTTTTTTTTTTTTTTATTGGGGTTTTTAAATGGGAGTTTAAAGAAAGAGTTAATCTAAACTGTCAAGCCCAGAGCCAGCAAACTTGGAGAAAAACTAGAGCTCAGATCATAGCTGATGCACAAACATTCTAATCTTAGATGTGCAACATCTAACAGCAAGAACTCAATAATTCCACGGTGAGTATCTTCCATGGTACTGTATTTGCGTGTGAGAAAAATCTGCATAGGAAAATGTAATGGATGCTGTAGGTTTGGTGAGTTTCTGTTCTAAGGCACTTTCGCTCCCTAACTATTCTCCTTGAATTTGTCCCTAACTCATTCAAATGAGCTTGTTTGTGACTGTAATCAAGGCAGAAATGTGCAATTCCCAACCCCAGTGGCATAAATCTTTTCTTTTGACCAGTCAGTTTTCAGGTAACCTCAGTGCTCCTTGGGCTACAATCATCTGCCAAACTGGGACTTCTTCTTGGATGAGTTGCCTTGTGCATTTTGGTTTTTGTCAAGTTTAATTATTTCATTCATTAATTGCAGAGAGAATCAGCCAACCTGTATCTTAAACAATCTTACATCACTGTCTTCCTTTCTTTATTATTTTAATGAAACAACTTGCAACTTGAATGACTCTGCTAAATTGGCAGCTGTAATTGGCTATGAAAATAGAATATTTATTTAAAAATGGGGTCACAATTTCATGTTGTTCAGAAATATTTTTCTAAAAGTTATTCTTTCTAAAATTCAACTTTGATTGTACTTGAGGCTCTATTTAGCTTAAAAATAAATGTTTTCTTTCCAGTAAGCCTAAAGTCCTATTTTTTTTTTTTTTTGACTGCATTGCATAGTGGACTGTAAGCACTTAAAGTTGTATTTTTTTTTTTTCAAGATACTTCTAACGGGTGAAAATTTAGTTCTGAGCAGCCCAGGAGTTGGACCTGTTAAGTCTAGAGAAGAGAAGATAGAGGGGTTCTCATTCCTGCATGTAACTGTCTCAGAGGCAGGTCCCAGGCTCTTTTCAGTCATGGCCAGCAGCAGGGCAAGGTCGTAAACTAAAACACCAGAAGTTTTTAAACCTTTTAAACCTCAGTACAAGGAAGAACTTCTTTACACTGAGGGTGGCAGAGCTCTGGCACAGCTGCCCAGGGAGGTTGTGGAGTGTCCCTCCCTGGTGACATTCCAACCCCACCTGGACACGCTCCTGTGTCACCTGCTCCAGGTGACCCTGCCTTGGCAGCGGGTTGGACTGGATGGGATCCAGAGGTCCCTTCCAACCCTGACAATTCTGTGATCCAGTGATTTCTTGGACATACTCAAGTGTATTTTTGCTCTGCATTTCAAGTGCTTTTAACCCGCATTCTCTCATTAGTTGTGTCGTATCAGAAAGCTTTTTACTTTTCTGTATTTATCATCTCTTTAAACTGTGAAAGCAAAATAGCAGAGGCTTAGTTAAACTCCAGCTCTGCCTTTGTAGAGATCCTTCATCTTTTGGAGGTCAGAGTTTCTCAGCCTCTGTGTCTCTACAATAAGCTATGCCAAAGGAGCGTTAAGAGAATTTTAATTCTGTAACATCTGTAAAGCCCTGAATCATAAGGCACCTCAGCATATGTTTAGAACATCTGCCTGAAAATGAGGGCTTGTAAATACTACAGAGAAAGTTTCTACAGGACAGATTAGAAAACAAGTTTCTGTGGAGAGGGAAAAGGAGGGATGGGCAAAGTGAAGATAAAGGGGGAGAAAAGGAACAGCAAGTATAAGAGAAGGCAGATAATAGAAGGATAGTTGCTGATAAGAAACAGGTAGCTAAAACTATTTTTTTCAGAAAGTGAAAATTCTAAAACAAAGAACACAATCTTAAGACAAAATAGTGTGAACAGATTAGCCACTTGTTATAATTAAATATTTGCTTTATGTTAGTAAAGGGAATTAAAATAGTTAAAATCGTATCATTCAATAGATTATCCTTCATTGTGGTTGCCAATATTTGTTAGGCATACACATACATTAATGTTCTATTGGAAATGTTCAGGAAAAAAGGTAGCTATAGCTTTACTTGGTTGTAGGTAGAAAAAAAACTGTGTTTTTTACTTATCCAGATACAAACATTCCAATCTCTTGAAGTAAATACTAAATCTAAAACCATTATCACCAGAGTTTAAAACAAACAAACAAAAGGATATGGATTGTGTGTGTAAAGATTGACATTATAAAGAAATATTTCTTATTTTCTCAAGTTAATCCCCCAGGAAAATATGATTGAAATATGTTAATTCCCACCTCTCACCCCCCCCCAATTGCATAGTAACTGTAACGATAGAAAATGTGAAAGGCTTTCTTTAAAACTCATTACAGAAGATTCAGGCTGAGTGGTCTTTCTGCTTTTCATCCAGCTGTTTCCTTATGATTCACCTTGCAGCTTTTATTCTCTTTAAAATTAAAGCAAAGAAAATGGAGAGCTACAGTATATTTCTTTGTCAAGGCAAGACAACTCCATTATTTATTAATTTTTAATTCCTTGGTTACATTTTGAGATACAGCAGATGTAAAGCTGTACGAAATAATCTATGCCACTACCATTTAGCAGCAAAAAACAAAGAAAAACATCATTTGATGTGCTCTAATAATTTGAAAATTATCTATAATAATCATAATTCCTTTCAATGACTAAATAAATAAAAATGAAATGTCATAGTCATTAAATATCTATGGGAACATCTGGCACTGTATCTCGGTAGCAGGGAAAGCCTGCTGTGCATGGAACTTGTCATTCTGTTATCATGTTCCTTGGTGGCTGGGAATGTGACTTTACTCTCTAGTGCAGGTCAGAAACTCATGGTCCAGGGCATAAGGAGTAATGCCAGAGGGAAAAATCACTCCCAGCATGGTGGGAGGAGCAGAGGGGTTGTGTTGACTTTTGAAGATCCGGAAGGTGACGCTCAATATGTCCATTTAATGGGAAATTGTATTGGAATCCATGCAGTGGGGAAGCTCGCCTGAAGGATTTAATAAATACAGGAAAAACAAAAACATGGTCAAGAACTATTAGTTGACTTGTTTGTAGCTTCTGTCCTACTCCTCTCTGTCTTGTTTTATATCTGTGTCCCTCTGTTATCCTGTGCAAACCATTTGGGTAGAAAGTACAACAAGTAAAGTTGATAGAACATTAATTAATTGTCAACAGGTACTGAGAAATCACAGCTTTAAATACACTGATTTTTTTTTCATGACCTTTATATGTGGATAGGCTTTAGGAGAACAAAATGGCAAGAGGTGAATCAGTGGTGCTCAGTGATGTCCAGTAAATATCCATTTACTGGACATTTGCATGATCAAAGAAGCTCCCAGTAATATAAATGATACAAGAGCTTTGTCTTTCGGAATGTAGTCTCTGGTGACAATAACTGTTGACTCCCTATATATAAAAGCTGGTGATCTCATTCAGTAAAAAACCAGGTGGTGGTGCTTTGAGATCAGCTGACTTTTAGATTTTCAACACCTCAGGCAGTTTTCTCTTGGTGAGCAACAACATTTGCTTGCTGTACAGATTTTACCTTTTCGGCTGGGAAGATTCGTGCAGCAGATACTACCATATATATGACAGCTTTTGAATTTCATATTTTTGAATGTCAAGGAATCGCATTCCCTTCTACAAATATAAATAAAAATTCCTTATCATTGCAATACCTGGAGTTATATAAGCACATTTCTCTTTTGGGTAATGATAAGAAGATCATATTTTCTTTTTTTCTTTTTTTTTTTTTTTTCAGAAAGATTTTGTTTCTAATTTGTTGGTGAGATGTTTAGGCACTCGCACTCAGATCTATAAAAAATTGTTTAAACACTCTAATGTATTTTCTGACAATAAAAATTGCTTTTGGAAACAATAGCACCTTTTTAGCCTTGTAGAGGTTTTAGAAGGTATTGGGAACAGTAAAATTTGTCTTTTTTATTGTTGCACAGATAAAACTGCTTGTATTTGTTTCTTAGGACAGAGTATAATTTAAACAGACCAAATCTTTTTCTGAACAACAATATGAAATGAACCAGAATGAAGCTATTAATAAGTCCAAGATCCGTGGTCACTGTATTTATGAATGCAGACACTGGAATGTTCAAAGGCATAGTGAGTTCTAAGAAGGAGAGATTTCATTATAGAGCAGGTTTTGTGAGGTGCTGCCATGAAAGCAAATGTCTGTTGCTGGTTGGCATCCCTGTGCTGAGTGACTCTGCGTTACACATGGACTGCACACAGGTGTGGGAATTTACCTGTGCAGTCACAGTTACTGCAGAGCCTCTGTGCTGCGAGGAATTCTTGTTTCCATTTGCGCTTTACGTTCGTGACTACAAGCCCTGAACTGTGGAATGTTAACTTCTGTACTGTTACAGAGTTCATTGGTGAGGTTCCAAAGTGCACTTTGCTGCCCTCGCTGCTCAAACCGCTCTTCTCCCTGAGGAGTCAAACAGTGGTGCACTCGTTCTGGGTTTCTCCATCAACCCTAAGTGTCAGTGGCAAATGGATCACCTATGCCATAAGCATGTCTTGCTTATCAGTGGGAAATTCCCACATATGCTGTAGCTATGGTGTCTTGGGAAGCCCTGGGATAAGAAGCATTGTATAAATGTAGGTCGTTACTGCAAAGTTACATTATCTGAATCCCTTGTCCCATGATTGTTTGCTTCACATGTGAGTGGAGGAGGAAATAAGAAAATCTAAATAAAGCACAAGGACATCCAATCTACCCTAACAAGAAAAAGAATTGTTAAGGAAATCACAGTGCTGAGGTCTAAATATTTCACAATTAGGCATTCATTTGGAAAGAGCAGCTGCTCTATACCCTTCACATACTATTTTGCTTACGTTGTTTACTGATTACAAAACACAGAATATACTTTTATTGACTGTTTTCCGCTACAGTCTTCTAAGAGAGTAATGATGAATATTCATATTAAGAAACAGCTTCAAGGTTCTAGCACCAGCAGCAGCTGTGCTTCTTACAATGTCTGCAGTCACTTGGGTTGACTAGATGTAAATAATTTACATGTGGTGTATAGAGCAGCCCTTTCAGATCTCAGTATATTTATGCTAATACGTAACTTAGATTTTGCTGGCAGCCACTCTGTTGATCAAATTGAAACAAGAAGTAGGTTGTGGCTGTTCAGGGAGTAGACTTCCAGTTGCCCTGAACAACTGCCATGTGCACTACAGAAGCCATCACAGTTAAGAGTTGAATCTCAAGTTCTCGGAGGAATATTTTAAAGCTAATTATCACTACCAAGAAAGTCTTTGACGTCAGAAGGCGCTGACTGAAGTTCTGTACAGTGCTTGTCTAGTTACCTGTGACTTCAGAATTTATTAATATCCAAACACTTCAAGGAGAAGACAATAAGCTCTTTTGGTATACAATATCAAGTTTGTTCCCTTGTATTCTTTCATTAGTCATATAAAGATGTAGCAAGTACAAGAAAAAATGCTTTTTCCTTCAGTATCTCCCATGGGAGTTTTGCATCCTGTGACAGATACTTAAGTTTATATTCTGGTATATAGAACTGCAGGGCCATGGAGGATCAGTCTGGTTACACAAAAGCGTGAGGAGGCTCACCTGTTTGAGCAGTGAGCTCACACCCCCTGCCTATAGATGCATCTCTTCATTAAAAACAGCATGTGCAAGTCAAAAAACATTCCCCTAGCTGTCTGGTAAGGCACACAGGTGATCTATTTGCATATACAGGTAGGGGTTGTTCCTTAGGAAAAATTCCCATACTGCCTTTGAGGTTTGGTCAGCAGGAATGATCAGTAAATGCAGATGCCTTACCTATTCATTGTTTTGCTTTTCTGCTCTATTTATTTTGGTGGACAGTTCTTTTGGATTTTGCTTTCACCTGAAAACACCAAACAGGATTAAACTCAATGCTAATGTATGAAGACATATGCTATCAGGAAACTTCCAGAGTAGAAAATTTTGTTGCAATTATGCATCAATTTTAGAACAGTGCAGGAAAGAGTCCCAAAATTGCTAGTGGGAGGTGTACTCTGCAGCTTTCAAGAAAGAAATAATTCATTGATTTTTTGCTTAATTTTAGGTTTCCATCAACCAAAAAATACATGTTGCACTATTCTTTTTGATTTGTCAGTGTAATTAACTTTTCTTCTGCATATCCATTTGGGGTTTTTTTTGTAAGGTGAAAGGAAACACACAATAGTGGTGGTGACATTCAGATGTCACTGCATTGTGCTATGACACCCAGGCAAACAGTAAGGAATTGCTTTTGCCAGAGGAATATCCCTGTTTGGCTAACGATTGTTCAAAGTTAGATTTATTCATGATGCAAATACATATGTCCACCTCATAGAAAATTAAAAATGTCAAAGCAGACTCTCCAGATGATGCCTTTGCCTCATTTAATTCTTTTCTAGACCAAAAAATATTTTTGCTACAGGCTCCTGGCACCCCTTGGATGCATATCAGAAACATGTGGAGGTGTAGAAAATTGACATTTTGCTTACAGAACGGAGGCTAATGGAGTAGTTAGTGGCATTTCCATAGCTTACAGTGAGTAACAGAGTGCCAGGGCTTTAACAAGTGAGCTTATGATGCAGCCTGTGTCACAAGGGTGCAAGTGTTCATAACGAGGAGTATTCAGTGACCGAAAGAACCGAGTTGTGCTTTTTTCCCTATGTTAAATGAATGGGATTGGCTTTTATACAGAAGAAAGAGGCTACACCAAAACGTGTTAAAAAAAGAGTCAATTTCCCCCCTCCTCGCCAACCCACACCCCCAAAAAGTAGTATTTAGCAGCATTTTAAAACTGTAAAAACGTGGTCCTGGAGATGTACATTGAGGCCATTCACTATACAGAGCAGGAGCTAAAATACTGAGCTGGGAATGAAACTTGAGACATGTGCTCTTTGGTGCAGTCTGGTCTTTACAAATGAAAACTTTTCTTTTTAGTATTATTTTTACAAGCCCTTGGAAGAGTCCTCTTGGGGCTTATTAGTGCTTATTAGGAAATAACAGTCATTACATACAGAGGTGAATCATTCCAAGTGGGAAGCTGCTTCAGGCCTTCCTATATTTTTGAATAGAGAGGGGGAGAGAGAAAAATAAGTATACTTATGGACTTAAACATGCTTGTAGATACCTAGTGAGATTTTTAAAAGAACCAAACTCCAATGGGTTTAATAATAAATACTTAAATATTTTAAGAATCCTACTTATATTTCTTGATTCACCTTTAAAATTTTATTTGGCTATCAAAATCGGCTTGTCGAATATTTTTTTTCCAGTTTTATGTGTCTCAGGTGCCTGCATGCCATTGAGTTTTGTTTAGTGTTTAAATCACTTGAGACTGAAGTGCTAATAAATGGATTTATGAGTCTGAATCAAAGGTGTGACTAAAATGTATAGAAATAAATACAGCTGGTATTAAAGAAATTGATGAGGTTACTGTTGAACCCTGTAGGTGTCCAGGTTTTTTAGTCAAACCTGCATTTATGTGTAGACCCAAATAATCTGTCCTGTCTAGTCTGATGCATATTTTGCCACACATATATTGATTTCATAAAACAGATTCACTTCAGTGTCTCTGTCTTGCTGCAATTATAATTTTAGAGGGCAGTGCATAGCGTAAGTTTCAATGCTACCCAAAATTTTATGTCTTTAATTCTTAAGGAAAGTAAATAATTAAATAGTAATTCTCGGACAGTGTAGGTCATATACATACTATCAACACATATTCCAAAGGATTTTCCTAATTTTAGCTTTCCAGATGGTGAGTACTACTGTTTTCATCTTTCCCCTTCAATAAAGTTCTTCAGTAAGAATTGTCTCAAATCTCAATCTATGTTTTTGCAATGATTTGCTTTCTTCTATGTAGAACAACTCCTACTTTTCATATGTTTTTCTCCTTTTTTTTTTTTTGTGGGGTGTTTGTTTGTTTGTTTGGGGTTTGTTTTTGTTTTTTGGTGTTTTGTTTTGCAAATTGATATTATAGTTTATAAGTAGTGGTTTAAGAAATCAAAGTAATAGTCTTCTAAACCTTTGAAACAGAGAAATCTACACCATAGTTGCATATTTAAATTCTTAGGTTTTCAACTGGATTTCACTTACCAGTTTATTTTTATAAATAATGATTTCAGCTTTCCATCTGCCATATAAAAATGTGATGTTTCTTAATATAAATTACTTGAAAACAAACGTTTCTGTTGAAAGGTATCTCTGTGGGAAAGTGGTTCATAGGTAACTTTTTGACCTGGAGGGTTCAGTGGCAGGTTTGGGAATTAAGGTACATGTAAATTACATTTACTTGAAGTGTAAAATTCTGGAACAAGTTGGAAGATTGCTTCCTTATGCTTGATTGTCTGTTGTGAATTAGTCTCTTGGTTCCATAGACGATTTCCATTAGGAAATTTCCTGAGAAACGTTTAGAACAAGAGAACAGCCTAACCTAAAGTGTCAGTAATTTCATGGTGAGTTATGTGTCTTGAATATAAGAGTTCAGCACCACTTGGTTGCCATGGTTCATTAGTTATCATCAAACCCCCAGATCATCTTTGAGTAGAAGCCCAAAAGGCTCTAAATATGCACATGCAGTGCAATTATGAGGCAATCAAAATAAAATTTAGCAATTTTGAAGTTAAATTGAAAATAGATAGCGCTTTCAAAGCCTGAGATTAAAGTGAGAAAACTGTATGTAAATCAGATACAGTACTGCTGAATTATCTTGTTCAGTGTCTGTGCTTTCTAAATAATAGACAAGGTAGTTGCACAGAATAATTCCTTTGAAAGATCTGACAAGCATGATTTATGGCATAGCCCAAAACACACTCTTTGCTTGAATATTCAGTCAAAAGAGCTTCATTTTCCCCAATTCTAATATTGTGGAATTATATCTAAATCGTGTCTTAACATGGGAAGTCACAGGAGGGAGAATATAAATTACACTCTTACAAAATATACAAGAGATTTAAATTGGAAAATTGCTATTTTGGAATGCAAGACAGCAAACTACAATTAATCACTGTTCCTCCACTCATCAGACTTCACAGTGAAGCTTCAAGAAACATAATGCAGTATTTTAAAAGGCTCATTTAAAATCCTTTCTCAAATACTACAAACATCTGGGGAGGAAAAGAAAGGATATCCTTGTTTAGAATAAATCTTTCAATGAGTTAGTATTTGAGATCCTGAAACTAATCCAGTTTGCATAAAACCTCCACATTTTTAAAAAGCTT
This sequence comes from Picathartes gymnocephalus, assembly GCA_013390045.1. Taxonomy (NCBI): domain Eukaryota; kingdom Metazoa; phylum Chordata; class Aves; order Passeriformes; family Picathartidae; genus Picathartes; species Picathartes gymnocephalus. The sequence goes on from WEKY01026030.1 coordinate 29,484, forward strand.
AACTCAGGAATTATTTTAGATTCAGCCCTTATGAAAGTTGCCTGTAGTCTCCATATGGAAGGAGAAAGAGATAAACTGGAACCTTAACCCCAAGAAAATATATCCTTCAGATTTTCAGGTTTTAGGTGATTGGTTAAATTACTCCTGAAACACCTAATATAAAGACTATAATCCTAATCAACGTTGCAAGTATGGGCTTTTTCAAATGCTTGACACTCTGCTTCACATTATTGAGGCTCCCCATGGAGACTTCTGGTCCAATCTAAGCCAGACACGTTTCCATCTAGAACCCTCACCTCCCTGTGCTGCAGGCCCGTGACTCAGCTTTTAAACCTCACGAAACAGAATTGCCAATGTTTGCATAAGCAAATGTTCTCTTTGAGCAACCTGTTAAGTCAGGAATATTTTTCTAGCTCTGTGTTCTTCAGGAAAAAAATCCTCATCTTAAGCTCTAAAAAGGTCTTGAACTTTCTGTGAGGATGTGGTTGTATTGCTAACTCTCTTTCATTTACACCACAGATTTTGTTTGTCCCTTAATCTTGTCTGGCTTTACAACAATATAAAGAAAAGACAGTGGAACCTTCTTTACTTGAGGAAAATAAAACTGTCCACACAAGTATATTCTCTGTTCAT
>WEKY01026037.1:3451-16261 GCA_013390045.1 Picathartes gymnocephalus
AAGTCACCTCTGTAGTACCCCCCACTACCAAAAACAGGCCATGCAAACCAAATACACTCGGAAATATTTCCATAAAGCTCTCAGCTTGATATATGCACAGAATTGCATATCATATGATGCAGAATGATTAAATCATTGATTTTATTTATGCCTCAAGAGTTACAATTGGAAATAACAATCATGTTCACTTATTATTGTACTTTCACGTTGTGTGGTAAGGGAAGGAGACCAAAGCAGATCAGAAAGCTTAGACTTCTCTGAGAGATTAATTCCATACAATTTGATTAGAAGACAGAAGTTTGGGGTGGGAACACTTTCAAGAATTCCTCGTTTTGCTTTTTGTTTCCAAAACATGCATTTAAAAAAGAAAGTTTTAGACTGTGCAATAGCAGTGACTGATATTGCTGATACGTGGCAGACAAAATATGCCACCAGGTGGCAGAAATAAAACACAAAATATTCCTAATGATTAATAAAGTATGAGGCATGCTTCACTGTTTTGCAAAGAAAATACACGCTAAAGCATGCATGCTTTTCCTAAGGCATAGAAAACAGAACATGAAATAAAATTTGGATGTTTTGGACAACCTACATAATCAAAATGCCTAATATATATTCAGTTTTATCATCACACAACTTGTCTGAACACAAAGCAGCAACAATGTTTAGAAATATACTCAATACATGCTCATGAAAATCTTATAATACTGAGTGTGCTGCACTTTTCACCAACATTTCTAAAAGAAAAGATACAAGTATTCACTGGTCAACCTGGTGAACTGAGAATTCAACCTACAACCCCAGAAATACTGGATAGGGTGCATCATAATGTTTCAAAGGCAAATTTTCATTCTTCAAAACTGTTGCAAAAAGCAAGTATACACATTCAAAAATTATTCAGTATTATTCGATTGTGTTCACAACCGTGCTATGCAAGAATTACCTTTTCTTCTTTGGTAATAAAACAACTTACCTACTTGAATAATTTTAAATAACATCTTACATAAAAACCTTTCCCACAGATATCTCCATAACTCATATTTCAAGTAGATGGGTTACTCCTCAAACTTTACACAGCAATTTAGGAAACTTCTCTGCCATAATCTCAAAACTTCAAGCAGAAAGCAGAAGCTTTGAAGTTAAATGACCTATATAGCCACTTCTGGTCAGTACACTCATTTTTGTAAAAAGCCATACATATTAAACTCAGTGTGTGGAAACATGCAAAATAATATTAATACCATTTAAAAGTAATTAGAGAACAAAAGCTGGAAAACTTGAGTGCAATCTACCTCTCTTGAGGTGTACCACACTCTGTGGTATAAAGAAAATCATTAACTTATAATTGCGCTGATTCATTAAATTTCAGAATAGTGAGGGTTTCTTAATGTTTTCTCCCTGCGTGGTAACCCTTGGTTCCCCTTTACTACACATTTGTTTCCTCCTCTCTTTGCCCATGTAGTTCTCGTCTTAACCACCGGGTGTCAGAAGGGAACCTACTCACCACAGCTACACCTTTTAAATTACTTTTTATTTATTTTTACAGATGTATTGATGCGACCTTCCAGGCTTCCTCAGGCTACAGTCATAAAACAGCAGCAAATTTTCAGGCTTTTCTTTCAATAAAAATACACATGAGAAACCTTCAAAATCTAATTTGTTCAGTCTTGGATTGGTTCTTATAAAGCATAACTGCATTTAAGCATCCTTCGATAACTGGGAAATTAAAATTTATTTATGCTAAAAAAAATTCACAAAATTACCTATTTTTTTAGAGATAGGGGATTGGACAAAACAATACTTCATGTGGTTTTAAAAAATGATTCTAATCCTCCTTCCTTCCACCCCATTCCATCTACTCCTGTCTGTCCTCTCTCCTTTACTTCCCACTAAACTTGAACTCTTTTACAGACGCATAATTCATTACATGTAAGGATGCCAAATCCACTGATCCACGAACTGGGAAATGAGCAGACTTCCTTCACTTCAGCTGAAGGGTTTTTTTTGTTTGGTTGGTTGGTTTTTTTTAATTTCATTTTTAAGACAAGAATGAATCCTCCAAACCTAAAATTTCAAACATTCTCAGCACCTTAAAGATTCCAGTAGAGTGAAAATATGGTAGACGTGAGAAAAAGGGACAAATGAAGAGGGATTTGTGGGAAATAGCCCAAAACAAGTCAATAGTCCATTATCCAAATACTGTCCAGATATTTAAATAACACAGAGGACATCAGAGTAAACTTACTACAGGACATGAAGTATCTTCATAATAGCCACTGAATTCCCCAAGAATAATAGAACTGTATCCACAGAAAATCAGCTTCCTATGGAAAAAAACAGCACTCCCTTGATGGTCTGTTACGGAAATGAGGAAAATATTTACTCCTCTTCCTGATTGCAAAGCAGTATAAAGCACTATTCAGAAGCAGCCACCTGAGTAACTTATCTGCCTGACCATTCCTCAGCTGTGAGGGGTTACAGTTACAGTTCATTTACCTGATAGCAGAGATGAATAGTTTCGCTTGTCATTTCACCCTCCCAGAAAGGCAACATTAGAGGTACTGCTGCTGGGGACATTCAACCTTAATTCTTTCTCAATAAATGTCCTACTTCATATTTACAAAACCAATCTATTACAGGGTCACATTCACCAATGCAATATGGTAAACAAGTAACTCTTTAACAACAAACATGAGGATCAGATTTATTACAGAGTACATGTCTGTGCCATAGCAGAGGGAGCAAATTTAACAGGAGTGATACTGAATTTATCTAAAGAGAAATCCAAAAAGCAGTTCTAAATGCAGGTTCAAATTTTCAGAAAGCATCACAACACGTAAACAGTAAGACTGGAGATCACGAAAGGGAATTCAGGGAACTCAGAGGCATTTCTGTAACACAAAGGACTTCATATATTTTGAAACAGACCCATGGAAATAAAATACAACGCCATTCTTCTTGTGTACACAATTGCTCTTTCACTGTGCTTCAATTATATAACAAGAATCATCTTGAAAAACCCTGTGACTGTTTTGGGTCTTTGCAACATTGGATTGCTCAGGTCCATAGTGCAGTCTACATTCCAAAATTAAAACTACAATACAAGAAATAAGTCACACAATTTCACTTCATTATATTCAGGCAACAGATTAATCTTCCCAATTTAGAAATCAGCTTTCTACTTTGAGTGGACTAAAGCTGCTCTGTATGTGAATCTTAAGCACGCTGGTATCCATGGCTACGTATATGTGTGTATCCAGACATGGCTTTGGATTCTGTAAAGCCTGTCCTTATCAGGCACCTGCTGCAAAACATGCAGCCAGACTCAAAACCAAGAGGTCTCCTAAAATTACTACATTTCTACAGAGTAAGCATAACAAAAATAAAACAGCGATTTTTATTGAAAAACTGGAGCATAACTCTTCTTCCCCCTCATCCTGTAAAAATATAATCCTCAGTGTATGGGAAGGCATGAACATTTTATCCCATGGCCTTAGGTACAGTTACCATTCTGTAACTGTGGGGTTGGTCTGGGTTTTGTTTTTTAAGATTTAAGTTTAAAAAGCCAATATTCTTTCCTATTCTGCATCTCTATCTAATGCTAACAGCCTAAAAACAGAAAGGGAATTTAATTTGACTTGAAAAATAGGTCAGAACTGTTATCCTAATTTTATGGATGCATAAACTGAAACTTGGAAAGGTCCCAAAACTTTCCTGAAGCCACTCCAGAGAGTAGCAAAAGGACTGAAAATGGAACACAAGCATCTTAACAACAAATATTAATGATCAACACATGCCTATCTTTTTGTTCTGACTGTCTCAAGAAGCATGGTATGAATGACAGTGTCTGCTGAGGTATGGAGAGAAAAGCAAAGGATATTTTTGTTGCTTGATTGTTTTTGAGCATGGTTTTTGTTAATATTTTCAAAGTAAATCTTAGCACGCAGTGCTGCAAGCTATTTGGAAAAGTGACTGCTGTAGTGATCAGCACATGTACAATCTGTCTGTGGCTGTAGAGATTTCCAAGCAGCACTACACCCAATACCTTCTAAATCCATAAAATCATAGCTTTACCTAGCATAAGTAAAGGGAAAAATGTCATTGTTACTCTATAATATAGTATGGCTACAAATATGTGGCTTGTAATAAAACCCTCAGCTTCCCAAAAACACGCTAGTGTATCTGCCCAATTATGAAACACTGAATAACATAGACCTGTCATGCTACACAATAAATGCAGTAAAACATAGTAAAATAATTTACAAAAACTTTATGCACTCTGAGGTCACATCAAATTGATCAGTGACCATTAAATCACAAAAGCACTATCTTGAAGCAGTGGAAAATATCCTGTTTGCTATACTGCTGCTTGATCTAATTCACTGTAGTAAAATTTATAAAAGAATCTCAAAACTAAACCCCAAACTGAAATGAAACAAACTTAAATTACTAATTTTTTTNNCCCAAACTGAAAAAAAAAAAAATTAAAATATTAATTTTTTTTTTTTTTTTTTTTTTTTTTTACTTAGGATAAAACAAACTGTTGGTAGTGACTGTTACAACTTTCTTCAGGACACTTAACAACATCAAGCATTGTCTTTATATTAAAGACAAATACAAACTGTTCAAGGCCACAAAGGAAGCTTATGTTAAAGAAAGATAAGAAATTATGCTCTTATCTTTCATCCTTTTGTTCCAACCTTTATGCCTCTCTTTCTCTCACATAAGCTGGTTATTCCCTTCATTTACATCTTGTCCATAAAGTGATTTTCTTGCTGGGAACTAAGAGTACAGGGGATCAAAGATTTAATGTATTTGAGACTTAGCAATAAACCTCTGCCACTATTTTGTATTTCATTCACCATTTACCCAGACAATTTTTGTCAAATAAGAGGTTTCTCAGACACCTCCTGATTTTCTTATTTACCCTGAAAATTGTGCTTACATCATCACAGACACTTACAGAAATTGTGGCACCATAGAGACAGCATTACCTCACTGCAGATTTAAGGATGATGAACAGACAAACTGTGAGAAAATAAGGTTTTTAAATGTTAATACAGACATTTGAATTAAAAAGAAAACATTGAATGAAAAAATGAAAAAAACTCACTGAATGAATTAATTTTCCAAGTGGCTTTTTTAAATGTTTTCTCCAGCAGGAAAGTCAAATACTTCTCTCTCTCACTACTCTTTACATTTCTGCTTTGTTAAGCAAAAGACTAAACTCTCTCTGTAGTATATAAGAGAAGTAGTTTCATCCTGAAGGCTAAAATTGTATTGTTAATAGAAATAACAGAAGCTGTATATCTATACCACCTTAATGTGGAGACTGTTCTTCAAACATAAGTAGTTTTATGAGCTGCAGAACCCATGTCTAAACTCCTTTTCTTGGAGATGTGTCTGCAAATGCTGACCTAGTCATACACAGTAGTTGAGATATTCATTATATGTGGATTCAATGTGATGTATTATCACAGATGAATTTCTTCAGTATAGACTCCTGTATCTGGCTAGATATTTTCACCACACATAGTGGCTGACACATCTACCCTTCTGTCAGAGTTCATGCTTAAAAATATGAGAAGTCTCTCTAAAAATTATGGAGAAAAACCAAAATAAAACAGAGAAAAAAAAAAAGGAGAGGAACAGAAATTTAGGACCAAAAATATACATACAGAAATGTCTTTGATTCCATGTAATAACTATAAATTGAAATATCCTTTTTCTAGTCTTCCAGGACATAAATGTACTACAGACTTTCTGGACTTCAGCTATTTTAGACACACTTCAAAGAAGTTCCATTTTCTCTGGTGAATCATGCAAGCAGCTCGTCCTAATTACAGAGAGCCAGTTGACAACACAGTCATTTGCTCTATGGAAACATAGGAATTAAAGAATTAAGAAAACATAAGATGAACAAAAATAATGTAACATCATCCATTCAATTAAAAACTAACAAGATTTGGATACTGCAGGAGACAATATTATGACTGCACAAGTAGTTATCAAATGCATGAAAAAAACCTGTTGCTCAGTTGTATTCCTAATTTCTCTCACTTTTAATATTCCTAACAGGCCTAGTCAGCCTCACACACGTGTTCCTTGTTATGTTCATTTGCTTTTCAGTTGGTTTCCCACACATCAAGCCAGACTATGAGCCTCAGGAGGGAGTTAGCTACTCCTCCAAGCTGCTATGAGTCATTGTGATGTCTGCTGTGTAGGCCAAATTAAGCCTGAATTTCTTGCTTCCACTAGGCAACAAGAACAATGAGGAGAAACAAGACAAGGAGGTGAGAAAAGATCAAAAAGCCAGGAATACTTTCCTACAATATCACTACCTTCCTGTCATAGTTGTCATAGTGCATGATGATGAAGAAAGTAAATCAAAGACACAGTGCAGAATTGCAAAAAAGATTACAGTATTCCAACTTTCAAGTTTTCAGTCGTACTTAAATCCTATTTTATCATGACAAATGACAAAAAAAAGCAACTATGCTACTTCATAAAATATGTACATATTCATGTACCCTGTTAGAAGTACAAAGATTAATGTTAACAAATTTATCCTTAGATGTGAACATATATTTTGTCTAAGCCTAAAATAAAGCTGCTCTAAATGAATACTTACCTAATAATTCATCCTCTTATTATTGTTTTTATATAAATTCCTATTGTTTTGGTAGATGCAAACCTTAATCACAGAAATTAAAACACTAACATAAATTGTTGACTGAAAGTTAATAAAATGAACCACTTCAGCATTTTTTATGATATAGATATCTATTCAGGAACATCAGCAGAGGAAGACTGGAATCACAAACATCCCTGCCACACACAATTTTTGAATTCTATTCTGACATCAAGAATTTTTCATTTGACCTTAATTGTCCAGACAAGACACTAAGGTAAGAAATAGGGTTTTTGGTCTAGACCAGTCAATTTAAATAATGCAGATGATTAACCAGCATTATAGCTTATTTTTAAGAAGCCCACTTCTTAAAAGGGGGGTCAAGAAGCTTCTGAAGCATTGGTGGCTGGAAGAGATTTTTTGGATGCAAGGGGCATGAGGGGAAATGCCAGTATACACATGCACTTTGAAGGTACCTACTGCTGTCAGAGAAGAGAGTGAATTTAGAAGTTTGCTGTATTGCCACTTTCATATTCATAAAAAAAACTCACAAAGCAGTAAGACCAACATTGAATACAAACTCTATTCTTGTAATCGTATCATCACTACTCATGAATAGTACCTTGCTTCACTTGTAGGAGACTCTATAAATTCATTCCTGAATGAATAATGTTTAAATACAATCACACAAGTCCTCAGAAAACCCAATGTAAGTGATCCATCGTGCAACTTACAATTGCTCTCTGGGCATCCCTGAGTAACTGAAAGAAACAAACCTGCCAATCTCTGAGGCACACCTATGGCTTTACTGCAGTTTTAACATATGTTGCAAACATAGTCTTTGCCTATTTCCTTTAAAAGCACTGCTTAGGTCTCATCCCAGCTGAATCACCGGTGGTTTGTTTTCATTCAGATCCCTCTGCCAGACGCTGGAGCAACTAATGAACTGCAGAATCTGGTCTATAAAAATTTGACTTAACAAACAAACCATCTACATGTTGATGACACTGCCACCCAAAATATCACAGTAACAAGAGTAACAATTTACACGGGCTCTAAGCCAGTCTCTGTCTTTCCTATTCAAATTTCAAGAAAGCATGACCTAATTTCTCCACAAGTAGTAGAATCTGGAGCTTTTGTTAATTCAGTTTTCTTTTCTTTATTTAAGCATATGTTTTACCATAGATGGTTACAGTCATTAGAAGGAAAAATATTTATTTGGGTAAAATTAAATAGAGCAAGCATATAGCCTGTAATAAAAATCTAAGAGTAATTTGAACTTGCCAACAGCTGAATACCTGTCCTGGTCATCTAAGTGATAGATTCCCACACTTCAGACCAATCAGATGCACCATAAATTCGATTCTATATAAGAAATTCAATTCTATATATTAGAACCATGTTGATTCTGTCAAAACCAAGTTCACTCAATCTTTCAACAACTTTTACACTTCCAGTATTACTCCCACTTTGCAAAAATAAAGAAAGATTAAAGCAGAGAAAACTGAAAAAAGAGGGAGAAAGATTAAACAATAAAAAGCAGTAGATAGAACAAACAGGAGTACTGTTTCTCATATACAAGGTCAGATGGATGTCCACTGGAATTACAAAGAACCCTACAGTGTTACCCTGAACAATTTCTCACAGCATAGCATAAAAGCTTTTTTTTATAGTTCTACTTAATACTTTCTAGGTGGTATTGTCTAAAATCTCCAGGTACCTGAAGAAGAGATGGTCTCTTATCTTTCACATTAATATTTCAGACTATTCCTCAGTTGATGGTTAATATCTAAATATCAAGGACTTCCTGTTTTATATTCAAGAATATTTAAATTTGAACCAGAGTTGTGGTGGCTAAAATAATCACCTTCTCCCTTGCAAGTATGTTATGTAAATACCTAAATGACAAAAAAAACAAGCAATATTTTTGTGTGGAAAGCTTATCTGATAATTAGCATTGCACTTTGGACATACCCTTTCATAGGACAATACCTGTGGCTAACTACAGAAGTGGCCTGACCGGATATGAGCATTCCTCTATTCATACACATGTTGCAATAATGGTATAGTTTTCATTCTGGACAGCACCTGAAGAAAATCTGCAGCCAGACCAGAGTTCAGCAAGGAGCTGCTCCCTGCACCAAGGCATCAGAAAAGGCAGTCATGTTTCCATGCATTCACTAATCTGTCACTCATTTGAACAAAGTCCCCCTGGAAATGGATAACCTAATTTATCAAAAAAATCCAATTCTTTCCTCATAGATTTGTACAGCCAAGTTTGTAGACTTCAACATATATTTAACCATTTACATTTAAAAATCAGATGTAGAATTAACAAGTAGCAGTAAACCACACACACAAAACAAAAGGTCTGTTTTTCCAGATAAGAAAATACTGTGACTTATCACCATCTCTGTATTAAATAAGATTAAAAATGTCAGAAGCCAATTTCTGCAAATGCTTCTCCTCTTTGTTTTACCTGCTTCTGTGTACTTTAATCCTACTTTTACTTCTTCATTATTTGCTTTTGGTGGCGGCCAGACAGTCTGGAGTCTCCCTGGAGTCTTGTCATCTTGCTCTGAGGGACTCAGGTCAGGCTGTTAAAATTATGCAAGAAAAAATTAAAGTCTGTAGTATCAATTGATTCCAAACAGCAACTGCCATACTCAGCTCCAGAAAGATTATCTGTCTCATTCTACTAACTGAAACAGTGCTCAGCTGGTTGGAAGGGACACAAATAAATCAGTGTAGAAAAATATTTTTGAAGAGGAAAGTAGCACTATACATGTGATATGCAATGATTTCTTGAAACTGGTCACATCACTGTGGAGAGCTGTCTATCCTTTGGTGAACCACCAAGGTGGTCACGAATGCTAGGGTTTTTTCCTATATCTTTCTCCCAGAGTGAAAAGACCCATCTGTGCTCCTCTTACAAGTAAATATTAGAGCAATTCACCTAAGACATCATTTGACAATATAATTTTCTGGAAGCAGAGTTTATGAAATTCCTGCCCCACCCCCCGCAGATTGCTCAGTCCACATACCAGGTAATACTGCCACATCAAAGTAATGCTGCAGCTGTTAATAGGACTGCACTGTCAACTGGAATGCTAAAATAACTCTAAATGAGGAAGGGGTGGAGAGAGAATGACCCACTAAACAAGCATTCTTTTTAGAAGGGGGTTTTTTGGTGTTTTTTTATATCTCCAATATTTCTGTAATCTGATTTACAACATGTTCCTACAAGTAATTGCATAGACACAACTGCAACAACAGTAAAACCCTATATGAAAATGGTCCCATAAATGGCTCACAGGAGCAAGGGAAAGGAAAGGCTTGGACTCTGGCTTTGCCCTGAGAAAATACAGATTTGCCCTAGACCGGACATTAAGCAGACATTTATAAAAGCCACTCCTGCTGACTGCTGTGCCTCCTCCCTCACTGTATGTGATGACAGCCTCCCAAACAGGTTTGCTGTGACCCACAGGAACGCTGACGCCAGCACAGCAATTGCTGCAAGCAGGAAGGAGCAAGCCAGGAATGGGAAGGGCACGCACACTGCAATTGCTGTACATGCCACAGCCAAGGAATACCTGCTTTCTCGTCCCCAGAAGTAATTTACTACAAACTGGTATTATCAGTCTACCCAAGTGTTGGCCAAGAGTTTTTATACGGGTTTTTTTATATTTTGTGAGAATAAAAATTTTAAAGAGAATATAACCAACACAGAAAATTAAGTTAAGCAGCTTCAGGTTTAAGGTCCAAACCTGAAAACTGAATCCTTCAGGTAATTCTCCCTTCAGTCAACAACAGTCTCCTGGGCTGATTACATCGGCCAAAGATATGGCTGTAAGAATTCTGAGTTGGGGGAATGCCAGCCCAAAGGTTACTAATTTAATTAAAGAGTTCAAATCACATTCAAAGTCATTTATGATTGTATGAAAACTTTGCATTGATTTTTGTTTAAATATACTAACTACATCTCCATATGCCTAAGAGTATTAACCTTTCAAACACTTATATTACTGGAAAACTTGAGTTGTCTAATTGAAATCACTAAGTTACACCTGAATAAGGTTATATGCTTATCAATATTTGAAAAGCCACATATATGCATGTAAACAAGAAAAAAAAAACTTCATGTTCTGTGTCTTGAACAAACTGAGCTGAAAATCACCCACAACTTCTTGTATCAACTCTTATCATAAAATTATGCCTACAGGTAAAATGAAATATTATTTTTAAAAATAAAATACTCAGTGAAAGAAAACGGAGATTGAGAAACTGTTAAATAATATTACAGTAAATATTTGCATCATCAAACTGATTTGAAGCCAAAATTAACATAAGGAGAACTGTTACACAGAGATCTTTTAAAATTAGAAACAGATTTTTAAGTTCTCACTTCTAATTGAGAGGCTTTTGCTGTCACCATCAGCTGTGACCAAATTCTGCTACAACTGCAGATGATCAAAAATTCTGACAAATTAGCCCCAAGATTTCCTCAGCTGGGAATCCAAAATTTGAGATTGCCAAAAGAAGAGCAATTCTGACATTTTGATCTTAAGCCCTCATAAATAGTATTTAAACAAGAAATTATTTTTTAAATCTTTCTACTTCCAGATCTTAGGAGGAAAAAGTAATTCAACCTACAGATTTGTCTGATGGTCCATCCCCAGGTTTTGATTTTGACCTTTCAAATACAGCTTTCAATGACTCTTTTTCATTTCTCATTTTGCGTTTTAAGGCTTCTAGCTCTGAAGCATCTGCAGTTATTTCTTTCTTGGGAGGTCGCGTGAATAAGGCTTTAAAGGCATCCAGTGCAGATTCAGCAGGGCTTGATTTTATCTCCTCAGAGGGAAATCGTGGTTCTCTTTTGCTGAAGGCTTTGTTCTCTTGAGCTTCATCACTGTCCTCAGTCTCCCCAGATCCTTCACCAGAGTCCTCAGCTCTGTCTTCATTCTTGGAGACGTCTATGTTTAACAAGTGCGAGAGTTGTTCCAGGAAAGTGGGATTTGCTTTAGGTTCAGACGATTTTTTTTTAATGGTCAAACCTGATGCAATACTGGATTTCTTAACAGGCTGTCGTAATTTAAGCAAAGCTAAATCATTCTCCCTTGGTTTAATTTCTGTAACAGTTTCCCCATCTTCTGTGATTAGTCCCTTTTTCCTCACACGTAGTCCACTAAAGAAAGCAGGCAGCTGGAAAGTCTTTTCAGCCAGTGCTGTTTTTTGGAGTGATATATTATCAACGGAAGGTCTTTGTTCTTCATCTGAGAGTTCTTGAGGGCATTCCCCTGTAGCAAGCAAACGAGTGAATTGCTCATCCATTAACATTTTGTCTTTTCCATTGGAGTCATACTCTAGAATACTATCCAGCTCTTTTGGGAGCTGCTTAGAGAATGGTGGGTGTAACTCAATGTCATCTGTATCCACAGTGTCATCGCTGTTGCTGTGCCCTTCTGATTCTGACTCTTCCTTATTTTGATTGCAATTGCTCAAGGTCTCAGAAGACAAAGCAGCATTTTTTAGCCCATATTTGCTTGCATTGTTCTCATCGGTGTCTAGGTCCTTATTCTCCGTGTCCGATTCTGTGTCACTTGTTGTATGAACCAAAGTACCTTGCACAAGAATAGCATCCTTGTCATCATTGTCCGATTCAGACAAAGAAGCCTGAACAAACCTCAAACGCTGAAGAAGTAATTCATTTTGGTCAGCTAACTCCAGCTCCAGGCCTGCTTGCCTGCCAGACATTAGGTCAGCTTGGCCACTGGTACTATCCACGCTGTGCTGATTTTCTGAGTCCTCATTATAACCATTATCATTCCTCTCATGCCAGGTGTTAGTGTGAGTATTGATATTGCTGTGCAAAGGTTGGAATGCTTTAAGCATGGTTTCTTCTTTGGGAGCTGTAGATTCAAACTTAGTTGTAAATCCAAACAGTGTTTTCACAGAAAATGTAGTGAGTGGGTCAGGGTCGCTTTCTGCTATGTTCTTCAAGTCTAAAAGCTCACTACAGTCAGGCATCCCATTACGTTCTTCCATGCTGAATGAACTAGAGAATAGGTTCGCTTCCAGCAGTGCTGCTGACTGCGAAGCAAACACTTACTGCGCGCATTCAGGCTGCCGGCGGGGCTGGCTGCCGGCGCTGCAAGAAGCGGCCCGGCCCGGCCCGCGCA
>WEKY01026037.1:16266-50789 GCA_013390045.1 Picathartes gymnocephalus
GGCCCGGCCCGCGCAGGCCGCCGGCCTCCCGCGCCCCCGGCCGGGCCGCCCCGCTCTTCCTTCCGCCCCGGCCGTCGGGGCTCCGCCAAGGGACCAGCAAAACGACCCACCGTAGGAAAAAGTTCTCGGCAGCGTCTGGAACTTGCTCCCTCGCACACGAGGGGTTTCTCACAGCACTAACCTCGGCTGAAGCCTCGGCCAGTGGTCCCTCCGGGGCTCCGCGCCCCGACGGGCTGCGCGCCCCCGGCTCCCGGCGCGCCGAGCCCGCAGCACACGACAGCCACAGCAGCCCTACAGCAGCCGCCCCGCCGGGCCCAGCGCGCCGCGGCTGCTCCCTACTTCCTTGTCCCGGTGCGCCAGCGCTGGGTGGTTTTCAGTAGAAAATTCCTGACGGATTCCTTTGCATAGTCTTTTCGCTCGCATAAAGAACTTCTTTTGTAAATCCATAATCACCAAAAGAAGTCAAATGGAAACCCCAGCTAACGACTCTGAAGCTTCCTGTGCCCCCTCCTGAAGCCCTTGCGGAGTCCCCAGTGCCCGGCCGGGCAGAACGAACTCAGGGGAGCGCCCTTGAAGTAGAGGAAAGTAGAAAAAAAAGAGACTCTCTTCCGATTTGCTGGAGGTTTCATCTGGAATGCAGATTTCAGCCTCCAGGGCCATGAACAAAAACCAACGAGACTGGTTTCATATTACCGCTGTCCTTGCCCTGCACAGCTCCTGCTGAGAGGTGCACACCGGTACTTATCAGAGGCTGCGGCCGCGCCCAGCGCCCGGGAGGGCCAAATTAACTGTTTAGAAATCGGACAGCCTTGTCCATCTGCACGGCACCAGCCTTGGATGGTTCCGAACCGGAACAATCTCTGCTGACATATTCCGTGATGATTTTCACAGATTGTACTGCTAAATGTGTGAGATTTGTTTAGTTGAAACGAACAAGAACACTTGAAATCAAAACTGTCTAGCTCAATATTAACAGAACTTACCAGGGATACTATATATTTTTTACTAATACGGATAAAGTACAGAATACTCTTAAGCACTTCTGATATTCAGAAAGTCAGTAACATTTGGGACAGGTTTCCATCACAAGTCTCCACTTTTGCTATTTCTTTTTTTTTATTATTTTTAGAACTACAGAGACTGAAAACCTGCAGGATTTTATATTCTCATTTCCAGGCCTTTGAGAAATTTGTTTAGTCAAATTTCCAGATGGGTACCTTAGAAATTCAGCTATACCGGTCTTTTTTCTGCACCTAAATTAAAGGGTCATTCTACAGTCCGCCACTTAGCTGTGATGAGTAATCTTAAGCAAGCAACGTGGGGAAAGCTGTCCTTCACAGGGAAATCAGCTGCAGATCACACTGCTGTATGTGATTACTGAAAAACATCTACTAAAAAGCTGAGTATTACAGCAACAAGCAACAACAAAGTATCCCAACACATTTAGCTTTTGGATTGATGTTTAAAAATGTAGACTGTACAAAAAACATTTGTTTGCCTTTTCAATATATTATAAAACATCATAAAGTCAACAGCAAAAGCCATTGGTGTCTCCTGCTGGAACAAAGTTTCCTGAAAATCAGATTGTAATACTAAGGGCTGAGATGAAGCTTACAGACACCACTTCAATTACAGGGTTGCGTGCATACCTATAGACAAAGGGCATTGGAATCATTCCCATCTTTATCTGTTATTTAACATGGACCAATGTTTTCTGCCCTGCTGCCTGGCATTTCTTTAGCAAGCTCTGGACTTGATTCTCCGCTATGCTTAATCATCAGGAGCCAAGGTCAGAAACAACTGACAGGTCATGGCTCCCCTGGTTTTGAGGCTTAATATAGATTAATATCACAAAAGGAAGCTCTACATAAAGAAAGAGACACAGTCCTTATCACTCCCTATGCCAACCTATTCTTATAATACCAGGATTTATAAAACAGGTGGAAGGAAGCTACCTCAGCACTGGTGACTTCCCTCAAGACAAAATTTCTCAAAGGCAAATCTATAGCAATTCTAAATCCCATTTTATGGCAAAATAAATGGGGCGAAGTGACAATACTGAACCAAAGTTTTCTGCATTTAAATTATATTTTTATGTTCAATTACATGATTAATTGTTCATTGTTCTGATAAATTGTATGGTTATATCTTGCTTATTTTTTTGTTTGCCTATTTATTTGGGGTTTGGTTAACTTATGATGGATAAACATAAAATTATATTTCCAAGAATAGTTTTGTTAGTCACTAACAAAAAATATACCTCTATGAACGACTTCATGATACCTTTTAAACTAAACTTACTGATTCAGATTATGACATAATATTTATTCATCTGTTTATATTAACAACAACCCACACTTAGAATAAAACTTCCCTGTAATAAAAAAGGGTCATCAAGCTATAACAATCCTATGAATAGAAGGTTAGTGATTACAGCCACTATTTAACTATTTAAGATTTTAATGGACTTACAAAAACTTTAGTTTAAAAGTGGACTTAAATCTCACACTTTATGTCTAAACAACATACTAAGAAAATTTAGGAGACTTAAGATCAAATTAGTAGTGAAAAGGATGGTGCTTTGAGTGTTGAGCTAAAGTTATATAATATATTGATGTGCTAGAAATCCCAGCATTGAACAGTGAATAATTAAAACTCCAGATGCAGAAATATACCCTATAAAACCAGCAGTAATCTCACAAGCCTGCAGAAAATACTGCTTTATATGTACCTCTTTTCATAGTAAACTCTAGGAAGTGTGGAGAAACTTTCAAGGTTTTTGAGCTCTAGGATGAACAAGGAAACTCATCTCTACATATATGCCCAGAGAAATGATCAAAAACTGAAAGTCAGTGTCATGAATGAGTCAGCCAGTCTCTGAAATTCACCACACAGTCCATAATCTCCCAGCCTAAAATACGGCTTTTGTAGAGACCTGCTTCCCACATTCTGATGATCAGCCCAGTGGAGAGTCCTCTGAGGTACTGAATAGCTGATAATGAAATATATATTGGTCACTTACTCAATAGAGTGTTTCTGGGTAAAATACATACATCAGTATGTGCCCTTAATATTTTTATATAAACAAGAGGTCATAATTTTGATGTAAAATGAGATGGAGCCAGTTTGTTGGCAGACGTGTTTTAATGCTGGGTGGATCTATCCCATAAGGAAAGTCTCTCTGAACAGGCTGTAACACTGCATCTAAAGGAACAACTTCAAAATCTTTGGAAAAAAATCAGTTATGATTATGATACAAGCCTCTTTACTTAATAAAACCGACAACTCTCTGGTGCCTCAGAAAAGCCCTTAAAACCTGTCATAGCAACTTTTAAGGCAGTCAATGCACTAATTATACAAAAGGACAACCATTCCTTACAGTTTAAAGCACATTTAATAATCCACACCCTTTCTGACCTACATTTCACCACAGACAGAAGTCACACCCACAACTCACTCTACTTCTGTTCTTGAGATGTCTAAAAGCTCAACTGAAGTAGGTTTTAAAACTGGCTTTGAAGAAAACACACATTCAGCCAGAATAAGGTCATCTAACTTCTATCACTATCATATGGCAGAGCTCAACACTTCCTGAGCCTGTATCTATTCAGATTGTCTTTTCAGATCAGTGTAATAACAAACTAGATAAACATCAACAGGACAGAAAGACATTCTACAAAACAGCAAGGTTGCTAAACTGAAAACAAATGTTCTACTGTTTTTTCAAAATAAAGAACCCCAAATCTAGAAAAGTTTGCATGACTTCTTGAAAATAATCATGGAATCAAATATGCAGCAATTGTGTTAGGCCTCAGAAGAGCCACAAGAGGCAGCAGGCTCTGATTGTAGCTCGGGTGGCTTGAACTGATCTGAAGTTCAGCTGACACAGTCTGCCTTCTGCCCTGTCCTCAGCCTAATTTTTACTGTGCAGATTATATTGGTCTTAACATTCCCCTGCTCTCTTGCTTGTCTCTCCTGCTGATTACTTTGTTTTAAACTTAGTATTTTAACTCTTTAAATGCTCTAAAATAGGAAAGGCAGGGAAGATAGAAGAAAACCAAAAGGCCTTGATTTTCACCGTTATTCTCAGCCTTGTTACCTTGTTACTTAGACCATTATGTGAGCAGCTTTCCTGAGTTTTGAGGGATTTGGGTATCACCAACAAAATTGCTTTAAATCTAAGTAATTAATTTTAGATGTAGCAACAGAGACATGATAATTCTTATCAGAATTCTGGAATACAGGATGTTAACAGAATGTGTGGACACCAGACACGTTTGGTGTAGGGGTCTGTATAAATCCATCTGTATAAACGCAAAGTGTTTTTTTAATGTTTTAATCTAAATTCTGATTCACATTGAGACATGGAATACTTTAGAGAATTTGAAAAAAAACCCACTGTAATAGCTATACAGTTATAAAATCAGAAAGCACATTAAGAAACTCAGTTTACTATTTTGAAGGAGTGCATACTGTATACTGTATCAATATATGTATGGAATATCAACCTGTAAATCCTATCATATGAAAAAGCAGTGGTAGATCTGAGACAGAAATTCTAGAAATATGTATTGGCTGATCTGGTTAATATGGGCAGACCTAGTAACAAAGACAGGAAACAGAAGATCACTATAAACTGTGTAAGCGAACTAAGTAAGATCTTTGTACATTAAGGCACAAAGGATGGCACTTAGTGTTACAAAGAATGGAGATGAATTTTTAATCCTTTTCCTTTTCTAGGTTACTCTCTTTTCATCTTCTTTTCATTTCAACAGGCCTTTTGCTCCCTCTCTACAGTACGATATAGTAGTTTAAAGATTAAACAAAAAGCTTTATAAAATAAAATCCACATAGTTACATATATTTACCATAATTTCTTGAGGAATTACTAGCTATTAATTGAAATTTTAGCTGCATTTTCACATCTTACTTAGGTACTTTCTTTTTATCTGAGATGAAATGCTGTATGAAAAATAGGGTGGAGTTTCATTTCTATTTGGTTTCATTACCTTCCATATGTCTGTATCTTCTCCATGCCTAAGGTTTAAAATCAATGCAGGATCTTTTTTCATGCTTCTGGTGTAGATTGTGCATTTAAAATTCCTGTCAGAGCAGAATTCATTCACTCTCTCTCTCATCTACATTATCTACCATCTTCCAACTAATAGAATTACAGAAACATCTTTTCAATAACATAATGGACAAGCTGGTAGTGGGCCAATGGGGATATTATGAGGCTAAACATGACCAAGGTGCTGCACCTGGGTCAGGATAACCCCCGGTATCAGCACGGGCTGGGGATGAACCGATCAGAGCAGCCCTGCCCAGAAGGACTTGGGGGTGCTGCTGGGTGAGAGGCTGGACAGGAGCCAGCCATGGGCACTGCGAGCCCAGAGAGCCAAGTGTGCCCTGGGCTGCATCCAAAGCAGCGTGGGCAGCAGGGCCAGGGAGGGGATTCTGCTGCTCTGCTCTGCTCTGGTGAGACCCCACCTGCAGGGCTGCATCCAGCTCTGGGGGCCCAGCACAGGAAGGACATGGACCTGCTGGAGGGAGTCCAGGGGAGGGCCAGGAAGATGATCAGAGGGATGGAGCACCTCTCCTGTGAAGACAGGCCAAGAGAGTGGGGGTTGTTCAGCTTAGAGAAGAGAAGGCTTTGGGGAGACCTTACAGCACCTTTCAGCACCTGAAGGGAGCTACAAGAAAGCTGGAGAGGGACTTTTATGAGGGCAAGTATTGCTAGGACAAGGGATAATGGCTTCAAACTGAAAGAGAGTAGGTTTAGATTAGATATTAGGAAGAAATTCTTTGCTTGTGATGGTGGTGAGGCACTGGAAGTGGCTGCTCAGAGAAGATCTGGATGCCTCATTGCTGGAAGTATTCAAGGTCAGGTTGGATGGGGCCGTGCGCAGCCTGCTCTAGTGAAAGGTGTCCCTGCCCATGGCAGGGGAGTTATAATTAGATGATTTCTAATGTCCCTTCCAACCCAAACCATTCTATGATTCCATGACTCCTTAAGCAAACACTAGTATATCTATATATATGCACATACACCTATTATATGTTAATGTTAGGATATTCCTAATCCAGAGCAAGCAGAGCTATTCAATAAATAGCTATGTTTTTATATTGTTATTATTATGATTATAAGTGCATTTTTAAACAATAGTGACAAACTTTTGATCAGTCAGGCTAAAAATTTTCTTCTAACAGCAGAAAAGGGCCATAGATAGCATGACTGGGTGTAGTGGAACTGTGAGTAAATAAATTGGTCCATTTTAGATGCTATTTCCTGGGAACATGATCTTAGCTTCAGAATTGCTCTCCAGACACTGGCTCCTTTTTTACCACAATTGTCTTGCTGTCCAGTCTAATGACTGTACAGGGAAGACAATATCTGGGTGTGACATCCCACCCTGAAGAGGAAGGGAACACCCAAGGGTTGTTGTCACCAGAGCAACTTATGCAGCCTGGTTTTGGCCACTATCTTTCTTAAAGGCTGCAGTCCAAACAGACTCTGATGGCAGCAACTGCTGCAGCAGCCTTCTCACTATCATCCTTTTGGCAACTCCTCCTTCAATCCCATGGACTCATCTTGAAGAAGAAAAATAGTCTTGGAGATACAAGGGCTCTGCAATTCAAAACAGAATTGTGTTCTGAAAGAGAGTCACAGGGAGTGAGCTGCAGGATAAAATGTCTTGGTGGGTCCCTAGCAGTCCATCAGCCCACGTTGAGCACCTTTTTTAATAGAAATTAAGACATTTGTTCTATTTTAAAAATAGTCGAATAAATGTTGCTCCTTGTTAACTACAAGAAACTGAAATTATTTCATTTATTTGTAATGCACTTAATTAGATTTTTAGACATAAAATGTTTCTTTAAAGAAAAAGAAAGATGGAAACAAACTTCTTACTAATCTCTGATATCACTTTTTTTATTCAAAATGTTGTTAATTTGTAACTCTTCATGCTCTATACAAGGATTTTGTAAATGCAGACAAAGAATCCTCATCGACTATATACTGCCTGTTGTAGCATATATTTCTAGCAGTCACAACAGTTATGTCACAGTTCCTCTCAATTCAGTTGTTTTCATCTCAACAACTTATTACAAGGATAAAACTGTACCTTCACACTGGTACAAGAATATTCTAAATAATTATTTTGAGAAAAGAAAGTTAGGAATCAATTTTATAACGGGCTCAAGATAACACAATACCAACAGCGGTGATTGTAAGAATTAAAAAGCATTTTAATTGTACTTCTAAGTCAATTCTTATATTTCCACCAATAGATGTCACTCTTACACAAATTTGCCTTAGTGTTTCTTTCCACGAACTGTATTATGTAATCTAGTCTTTAAAGCAATTTCTTTCAATTATTCAGTCCTTTCCATGTTTCTTTCCTGTTAGTCTACATTCTGTTCCCTTCCAATTTGAAAACTACTGCCAAAACATGTCTCTGTAGGCTGGTTACTGCTCACCCTGAGAGCATATAAGTATTTCCAGCTACATTAAGTTGGCCTGACATTATGATTAACTCAGGTTGCCCTCTGAAGCTTCGTTGTTTCATACCCCAGGAAGTTTAGAAACTTTTCCTGTCAGACGCATGGCCAGTCTGACTCCAGTGCCAGTTCAGCTTCTCCAAAACTCTGAGAAGCAGCAGCGTGGCTCCCAGTGCTCAGGCTGTGCAGAGGTGCGCACACACACAGCTTGCTCCTGCAATGCATTTCCAGGAAGCAACTAATTTAAATTAAACACCCATCAAGATTTTAGAAATGGGATATTACGTATTTTAATCTATTTATATAATTTCAAAAATTTTCCATATGTATTGCTCTCAGCTGCACAAAGACACATGGACCCACAAACCATCCGGAAAACTGTATCCCATCCAAAACTTTGCAGTTTGTCAGATATTTTGAATCATGGTTTTAGACTGACCCAAAATAAATGCATTCCGAAAATGTAATTGTATATAATAAATGCTTGTTGAAATCCAATATAGCATGAATACAGTCCTACTCACATTCAGTTCCAGGCTCAGATGCAACACACTTCTGTTGATCTTCTCTTTCTCACTTGAATGAGGAAATGAGTTTGAGTGCCCCAGTCTGCAATCCAGAACCCATGTATCTTCATCTCTGTTTGCCACATCCAAACCAGTCAGCCGTTCAGTGAAGTCATCCTTTAAAGCCGACTCTGCTGGAAGGCCCAAATGAAATGAAATGAAATAAAATAATTCTATGCATCTGCACATAATCCCTGCATACAGAAAGTTCTGTATCTTTTTGAAACTCTGGTACACACTACCAACACGTGCACTTACAGTTCTCCTGTTTGTTTAAAACAAATCAGAATAGTATAAAGGGGCTACAAACTTTGTTTTCACTCAGAAAAAAAAAATCATTTTGTCCTTAACTTTTGTGGGTCAGATATAGCATAAAAAAATAAAAAAGATGGGTTGCTTGTCTTTCCCCTATATACATAGACTGTGTGTAAGATGCTTGAGTTTTCACCTCTGCCAAGGCATTCTTACTGGTAATCCTAAATGTGTTTGTTGCACACACACATTTCAGAGGTGGGTGTGAAGTATAAAACTACACTAAGGAAGCTCCACAAACTGATTTAACAAACTTTTTGGCATTGGCTCAATACAGCCTTAGTGGGGACTGTGCCAATCCATCTTAGTCCCTTAAAACAAATGTATAAAAAGCGGAGTCTTTCAATCAGAAGTGATACTTAAGATTTTACCTTTCTCCAGTAAACTTAAAACATAGTATCAACCTGGTTTTGGAACGGTTTAGGTACAAACAGCCATGGATTTAACAGGAGAGGTAAGAACAAAACCTGTCAGCCCTAAGTGTACTACTGTATGTCATGCATTGCAACCACTCAGCATTCTACCTCTTATTTACAGCATTTCTGGTTTATTAGACCCCCAGAAATGTCTGTTTCTGCATGATAGCCTCCACTTTAGCAATGAGAAAACCAATGAATTCCATGCAGTTAGTGTGTTCTCTGAAGTGTAAGGTCTGACATAAGACACATAACACCTCTTTTTATATTCTGTAGGATATATACACTCTTTCATATACACAGACACGTCCATCTTGGAACATTTTACTGGAAACTTCAGATATTAACACGGTTCCTGGCTGCTGCATATCATAGCTTAGCCTTATAAAAGCAATCCTGGAATAGTTTAAGGCCAGATTTGATGGAGCTCTGAGAACCTGGTCTAGTTAAAGATATCTCTGTCCATGACATAGGGGTTAGAACTAGATGATCTTTATGGTCCTGTTCAATCCAGGCCCTTCTTTGATTCTATTAATGGCATTTACAATTTTGTAATTTTTAAACTTTTTTTTTCTTTTTCCCTAACTTTAAAAGACCACATTAAAAAAAGAGGCACCAGGATCAGAATCTCTAAGAATGTTTGTTTAAATATAGGCTGATTTTCAAACTTTCTGATAGGTTACAGTTCCAAATTATTTAGGTGCCAAACTGTATCAATAAGCATAGTAAAGTATAATACTTGATAAAATGGCCAATAATTCAAAGTACAAGCCAGTCATTACTGTATGAATAAACTCATCTTTCATCTTATTCAGATGAAATCTCAGAGTGAGACCCTATCAAAATACAGCATTTCTGCAAAAGAGTATTACACATACCTTTACACATTCTGAAATTATGCACTGCATATGTTATTAAACTGTATCAAGGCATTCAAACACAAGACACCACATTTTAAGACATTCTCAAGTCCAGATGTGCTATCTTTTAGATGAGGGATCTAAAGAGAGACATGCTTTCTCACTTTCTGAGTCACTGGTTTTCTGTATATTTTTACACATTGGATAAAGTATTTTTTTTTGTTTGCCCTTGTGCCATTATATTGTGGTTTAGTCACAGTCAGCAACCAAATTCCATGCAGCAACCATGTGTCCAAAACATAGTCCTATACTAGCCACTGTGAAGGAAATTAACTTACGCCAGCTAAAACCCACTCATTAAGTCATTCTGATATTTAGAAAGCTTCAAGATCAGAAATACAAATATTACGCTTTTAATATTGAATACAAATATTATACTAATAAGAAGCTGAATAAAATGTATTGATTGAATTTTGACCTCATATTGGTTGCACCATACAATTGGCCCAGTTACCTCTAGCCACTCCCGTTTACATGATTATGATGTGTAAAATACAAAGAAAGTTACAAGTGAGTGGAGACAAAACAGTAAAAATCACCATTTTTAAGGTAATTGGACATTATTTATATCATGTTAACAAACAAACAAAACAAACATCATGACAGGTTTTGGTGCTTCTCCTGATTTCTGTCACAGATCAGTGCTACAGTTTTTGTGAGTACCTACTGACTTTTCATCACGAAAAAAATTGGAATCCTGTGACATAATCTATAAAAACCATATATCCTTTCATAAAAAATTAAAACAGCATTAAAATGTAAATATACATAGTAAAGCCCAGGAAATACTATCATTTTTAATTCAATGCTCTTTGGGAATTCGTTTTATCCTTGTAATTACCAATTCACTGGTTGCCCACCTGCTCAGCATTACCTCTAATACTTCAAAGTTTACAGTCATTTTGGATCAATTCTTTTTAGCTGTGTTGTTCAAGATGTCTGTTCTATACCAGCTACTGCTAAAGAGCAAACTCCTTTTCAGCAGTGATTTCTACCTATAATATGCTTACTCTGATAATTTCCATTGATTCATTAAGTGATATAGAGCTGTAGCTCTATAAGGGCTAGGAGGCCACCATCAGAATTCCTTCTTGCAGCAGCTGGTATTTCCCATAATTAACTGTGGCCCAGCTAAGAAGAGTCAGCCTGCCAAATGCTCTCTGGGCCTCTAGAAAAATGAATACCTCCCTCAGCTGCAGAGATTCAGTTTCTGTCCAAATTTAATTTTATGCACCATTACATTAATTTATGGTATTTTTTGCCGTTGGCACACTCCTCCCAAGTCTGTTACCAAGCCTCTATTCTCCACCCTCTATGCAATTATCACCTAATGTTCTGTTAACTATGCATTTATCCTGGTAGCTGATGATTGCATTCCTCCCTGAACCAGTTCTCACCTGCACACACCATTAGCATGCAACCACTTCTATGGTAAGGGACCCATCCAACCTAGCAGACAGTGGAGTATGAAAGGAGAACTTTAACCATCTCTCTAAGTATTCTATTTTAAGCAAATCCTTAAATGTTTGGTCATATTTTTCCCTGAAACTCACCATGGTGTCAGCTCTGACAGATGGATTTTACTGCTACTTACACTTATCCAGGAAACATTTTTTTTTAAACTGGCAACCTCCTGTTATCTGATAGTGTGTTTAGAAAAAAAGGTCATATGTATTTTATGCATGCATATGCAAACACCTGTATATATCATTGAACTGTAGGCTAAATTAGGAAGTTTTAAAATGCATATGTTTATCCCTTAGCCAGCTTAACTGATTTGACATAACTTTTTTTCCTGCTGAAAAAAGAAGGCTTTCAATAAAGTCTAATTGCTGCTCAAACTGTCTTCCAGGTTTTACAGTTTATAGCACTTAGGAGTGGCTCCTCTGTGCACTGTATGTACAAAGAAGACTGCTCAAATACAGATCTGCTGCCATCTATTGTCCCAAGGGAATGGAAGACAGAGCAATGTAAATACAGGAAGACTGAATACTTAATGCTTCTTGGCAATTTTTACCATGCAGACTTCATGAGTATGAGGAAACAACTTTTTTATGTTGTCACAGGTAAGACAGATGAGGCACTCAAACCTCAGGGGTATAGACAGGGTCACATCATCAGAATGTGACAATAAATAGTACATCCAGGATTTTCTAAACCCTCTAGTCCTCTGCTGAACATTCATAATTATAAGGTAATTACATCTGACTTTTTCTGCACAAATTACCATTCTTGTCATACAAAGTCTTTTAAACACAAATAGTTAAATTAGCAAACAGGCATATTAGATACCATGTAATACACTTCTGTTAAGTTGCCATTGTGGAATACACCGTTCTACAGTTTCTATGGAGATTCTATGGGCAGTCTCTCTCTATAGAAAACCTGTTTGTGCTATCTCAGCTGTCTGGGAGAAAGAACTTGGGGAAAAAAATCAGCTTCTTAAACATTTTTTTTTATTTTTTTTTTTTAATTGCTAATTCAAGGAATTTGGATGTCATGATACCCATTTCCTTGGGTACATGGTTTGCTTAACCGCAATATACTTAACTCTGAGGCCAATGTTTACTGATGGCTTTTAGATATGTTTCCTGATCACTCTATATTAATACTTTGATCACACTCCATTCTTTCTAGATTGCTTTATTATACCACATAGGATAAAAATATAATGCTTATTCTTTGTGTATGTTGATTCCTAAGTAATGTACAATTCTGTTGCCTAGTTGATTAAATGAACACTCATATATGAAAAAAGAAAACCTTGTGTTAATTAGATACTTGTATTCACTGCTTGCCTCTTGGAAGAAGAGCAAAGAAGGCAAATAAAATTTAAATCATTGTATACCATTTGGGAATGAGTCTCAGAATGCCAGGTTTTGTGGACCTTTAAAATTTTGGGGATCCTAAATTTTAGGAAAAAAAAACCTTAACAAACAAAATAAATAACCAAGTTGGTTTTTTCAGCTAGTGAACCACAAAACTGAAACAGTCTAACTCAGAACTTGCCTATTTAAAGGCACCATTTTGACAGTAGAAATGAGCACTCTAAGCATCAGAACTACATTTAGAGGATTTACAGTATTACCAACTTAGGAGAATGTTAATACTGTAGGGATTTAGCTCTCGCAAGATCTTAAGTCAGCAAACCACAGCCTGTTAAAGAGTCTTTGGTAAACTTCCTTGTTCAAATAGATGAGGCTTGACCATTGTTATTGAAAGCATTGGTGGAATGTGAAGATAAACTGAGTCAACATATTTTTTAAAATTATGGAAATCCAAAATATGCAGATCCTACCAAATTTTTTTGTTTTGCAGTGGGAATTTCAAATTTTATAATCCATCCCTATGGCCTGACCTTTTCCTTTCTAAGCAGTAAAAGCTTTCTGATTTTTCCTGTTTAAAATGTCTCTTTTATTTTTGTTATTACAGATACCAATGTATTAAATTTCAAATTAAAACAGCATTGGAAGTAGTCTCAGCAGTTTCAGATTCTGTGGTCAGATGATATTGCACAGTTCCATCCATATGCCATCTGTGGTATCTCGTATCTGTTAGTGTATAAAGACATCAATTCTGTATAAACACATAAGTTATGCACTCGGTGTTCCCATGTATGTAGCTGACACAAAGGACAATAAGATTTGATTTTCTGGACTTAAAGTCTGTTTTGAAGTTGAAGAAATATGAATAAATAGGGAGAAAGATAAGAAAAGCTGAAAGGAGATTTAAAAACCTAGAGGAAATGGTCCCCCTTCCCTTTTAATTTTCCAGATTTCCCTGATGGGGAAAGAAGCAAATAGAAGAAGCCTGTTTGCTCTGGTAGAGACCCAAGAGACGACTGAAATCTTAGCATCAATACAGTTCTTTCCATTGTATTGGATAGAATAAAGAAATATGTAGTTGTCTGTGCAGAAAAGTGAACACTGTGCCCTAGGTAGATGAATACATCCTTTTAACTTGAAGAAAACATATAGATAAGTGCAAGATTAGAGAAACTGGAAAATTATTCTAAATGCTGTCTTTGGGAATGAAGACATATGTCATCTTTACCCCTAACTTGTACAGTTTTGTTTAATCTGTACTGTAGCATGGGCCGATTCCTAGTATAAGGTCTTTGGCAAAATCCTTGCTGAAGATTGCCTGTTTCCACAGTACACTTAGAAATTCTTTTTGCATGATGACAAATTGTGGATTTCAAAAAGCAAATGTTGGCCTGCTACTTGCTATATTGCTCTAACAAAGAAGCCTGAATGGCACAATGCTTAAATCAAATCTCTCAAAGTGGTGAGTGTGGGAGCAAAGCACTGGAGAGCAACACCCTGTAGTGGCAGTTAGGGTCCTTGTAATGCTCAGAAAGCTAGAAGCTCCTAAAGTACCAATATCCAAAACAAACAATGATTTATTGTCTTTTGTCTGTGTCCTCTTTCTCTTTGCAAATAGTAAATACAGCATAGTACAGCTAATAATGGAGAAAAAACTGTGTAAGCTGCTTCAAATCCATCCAATTACTAACAGAAAAATCTGTCCCAATCTGTAAGAGAGAAAATCCTAACAAAAAAAATAAGAATACTTATCACTAACTTAGTGTAAAAGAACTAGTACAATTTAGATTAGGGGGGAAAAAAACCTCAACAAAAAAAACCCAAAACAACACAAGAAAAAGGGAAGATCACCAGCGGAAATATGAGAGAACCATATTCAAGATTCAGTGCTGTATCATCCAACATGTGCTTGAGAAACTTGAGGAACAGGAACTCTAGTAACAGGTACAGAATGTATTTTCTGAATTAGGATACAGACCTGAAAGGTGCTGAGCCAGTTTGGCCCTGTACAAGCCTACTGCTTTAGCACATACTCAAATTTAACAAGTTTAGTTACACTGAGCAAATAACAAGCAAGACCTGCCATGACACTTGCCAGCCCACTCTTGCTTTCAGATGCAAGCAAGATGCCCTCCAAATGTTCACAATTGGCACTATAAACAAAGAATCAAAGATACTAAAAACCAGGAGGATATAACACATGAACCAATTGTCACCTAAGTGCAAATTCTTCATCTTTTACTATTCCCAAAGAAGCTTCACGTGTCCACAGTCAAATGCCACAACCAATGTTCAGGCCAAGGTTCTGAGATGCAGTGCCAGGAACTTTTAGTGAAAGGCTCATTTTTAATGCCAAAGAACTTCAGTGCTCACAGTAACTTCCAGATGGGCGTAATACCCAAAGTAATCTAGTTAAATATCCAATCAGCATGTATTAATTATACAACATTTCCCGAGTGAGCCTTTTATGGACATACAAAAATTACATACTACAGAAAACTTTAAAATACCTGACATATGTATTTTCACATATGTTCACATGTTTTTCTTATTAAGCATATGCTAAGTGTCTTGTGGGGCTGTAAAATAGATAATGATAATTTTCCAAAACCAGTTTACAACTGTTTACAGCTTCATTACCTGAAGTAATTTCTATGCAATCAGAGCACATACCATGTTTATTATAGATTACACTCAAAGCAACTACCAAAAATGGAAGCATTCCTAATCCTGTAATTGCTGTTGTGGGGAATGTTTCACTCTGACTTTTACAACCAGTTTGCTCTGTGATATTAGGCAGTTAGCTAAAAGAATGTGGAGGAGGGGACTGGTGTTTAAATTCTTTATCCCTTATTTTGTTTAGCAAAATTTGACCTTGCAAGCAACAGTTTTTGAAAAGATTAGAAATCTGTAGCTAGTGCAATAAGGAAAATGAAGAGCTATATAGGAAAAAAAGACAAAAAAGATACACAGCTGAAAGCTAACACCTTTTAGACAGCAAGCTAGGAATAGAGGCTACAATGTCAGCAGTTTAAGTAAATGTAATAAGCTATTTAATGACCATAAGAGTTTACATTACTTTTCTCACGTGCTTTTTTATAATATTTCTCCTTATATACTTCCTAACTATGAGAAAGGCAAAGTCACCACTGAAAAGATTTGGTTTCGGCATCAGGCAAGTAAGAAATAAATGACAGTAAGATCGATTTTAAATAACCTACATCTTTTACCTTACACTTCAAGACTTTGAAAGTTGCCTAAATTAAGCTTTAATGTCAATAAATCTATTTGTAGAATTCACTTAGGCCAGCCATCTCTACATTGCATTAGTGTCATTATATAAATATTGTAGTGCAAATATTAAGATTTGATCTAATGAAGTATGGATAGAAATCTGCAAAAGCACTAGAAGTAACAATTAAAGAACAGCACATATAGATAACCAGGGACATTATCAACAGCAACAAAACTAATTTCTTTGGTACTTAGGAAATATTAAGTCAGATTTAGTCCACAACCACTGGACAGTCTTTCCCACTTTCAATGCTCTTGAATATTCCCTACTTTCATAGATTTCACAGCAAGTGAGAGGTGAACAGTACTTCTGAAAATAACTTATGCCACCTATATAGATACTGTTACTTGTGAAAACATGGGGGTGTGGAAGTGGTAATAGATTGCTTAAAGTATTTTAAACTTTCTTTGAATAAATTAAAGGTTCAAACTATTTCTCTTTTACATTTATGCTCTTCCTGGCATCTTGGGTTCTTTTTGTAAACATCTATTGAGATGTACTCTATATGAATAGCGTGTGAGCTCAAGTTTAAATTACAGTGGCATCCATGAATGACTTCTCTTTGACTATTAAAAACTGCTGCCAACTGAAAATCCTGCATTCAAAGAAGATGGTGTACATTTACCATATTCATTCCACTATCAACATTTTGGTGCACTTCAGTTGGTATACAGGAAAGAGAAAGAAAAAAATCCAGCCCTATCCAAACTCTTCACCTACTTAGTTTTACAAACTCTATCATACATCTTGTCAGTCATCTTTAGGGTCTTTCTCCCAGGCTAAAGACAATTTAATTTCGTACTTTAAAATATCTTGTTGTTCTTTCCTGAACATGACCCAGTTTTACCATATACTTTTTGAGACAGAGAATGAGAACTGCAAGATATTTAAAGTTTGAGAGCACTAGATCTTATAAAGCGGAATAATGTTCATGGGGGTTATTTCTTCTCTAATATTCCTAATTTGCTTCTTTTGAAAGCTATTGAGTTTTCAGCAAATATTTACATGGGGCTATCTGTCAAGATTCAAATCTCTCAATGGTGGAAGGAAATGGCCAGCTTAATTTTATATATGCGAAGTGAAATTGTACGGGCATTTTGTGCATGGCTTCCTATTTATTTCCTTTAAGTTCACCTGCCTTTTTACTACTCAGTAAATGATTTCTACAGTTCTTCACAGCACTTCTCCCCAGATTTCATGATATGATACTCATTANATATGATACTCATTAGCTAGAGCAGTACTCCTGACCCTCAGAGAGGTCAGGTTGGGTATCAGGATATGCATCCCCAGGCACAGAAACACTGATTTTACAGTCAATGATAAAGACTGATTACTAAAGACTTGGTTAACTGCTGGGATAAAGAGGGGAATGAAAGGTGAACAGCACAACAGAGGAGATTTCAGAAGTCATGAGGAAATGTGCTACTTTAGAACAACTACTTCTCAAAACCGCTCATTTCCTTTATTTTACAGTGTGATTCAGTATAAAACTGGCTAATTATAGCAATCTTAAAACTGCAGAGCAGAAATGATGCAAAAAAAAAAAAAAGAACTAGAACTTTACTAGTTACCACCTACATTTCTTTTTAATACAGTCTGTATTTATTCATATTTTAACAAGTATCTGGCAAAATGACAAGCATTATTTCACAGTCTCAACTCTGACTCATCTACATGTTCAAAAGTCAAATTTGGAGATGGCTTTTTATTTTCTTTAAAGTACTTTTTTTGGAAAGATATTTTTCCAGTGTATGGCTGACTGCATAAAGTCTGCAAAATACTACATGCATGTTCAATAACACTTGCATGTTAAAATAAATGTATAAACCACCAGAAGAAGCCATAAGTGTCTCAGCTTTATCAAGGCTTTCTTGAACTCAAAGTGTTCTATTACAAAACAAAAGAAAACACTTTTCATTATGTAACCTAGCCCTTTTTATTGGCCTCAGTTTGGTCTGGCAAAACAAAGCCTTAGATGTCTAAGTACCTAACAAGTGGTCTGCTTAATCCACTAGAAAATATTTCTGTCATTCAATTCACTTTTGCAAGTGTTTTATGCAGTTATATTACACTACTGAGGAAAAAAATAAGCTGTATTCTTTTGAAAGTTCAGAGCCTAATTAAAAGGTGGCTCATTAGCCAAATGGATTTTTGTCACATGAAATTTTTCACTGGCTTGTTAACGAACCAGATATAAATACCAGTCACTACTGCAATCCAGCAACCTCAAGGCTGCCAGTATTATTACATTCACTTTAAATATAAAATTACAACTTTGCAAGTGTTGGCCATCTAGCATATAATTTTGTTTTGGAAAGCATTCCTATTTAAATCAATCATAAGCATATGCTCTCTGTCTTGCTTTGAGTTAAGCCTGCATTCAGGGCTGTTCTTGAAAAGGGTGGTTCTCTTTTGCAAGGCACACTGATAACATATGCCACTCTGAAGCACACCACTATAGTAATGTGACAGCAAAATGCTATTGGTCATATTTCTGATTCATATGAAAGATATACTTCCTATTTTAAAATTCTTTCATCTTCAACATGTAAATGTCAAAGGAACCAAATGAAAAGAATAACTTCCTTTTATTTCTGTGCTCATAGTTCTGTTGTAACAGTAAGCCTGTTATGCAAATTCTGCACAACGGCCAAAGGCCTCTAAGGTTTGTCCTCCTGAACCCTATACTTGTGTCACTTAGAAGTACAATTACTTTCACTTCATCAATTTTTCTACTAGGATTAAAAAAATGGTGGATTCTATATCTATGGACTGAGGACCATAAAATAATTTTCCAGAAAATCCCAACATAGTCTGTTAAGTTCTATGGTTAAAAGTCAAATGAAGTGCCTTACTGCACTGACACAGAGACAATGACTGAATTATATTTAAGTAGAAATGTAATACAGAAATTCAGGTAGTTCCCAGGAGAACGAATAGAGAGTTAAACAGAGTTCAATTTTTAGAACAATGAACAAAGACTACAAAGCACCAAAATGTACGATGAGAGTCTAGACCAAAATTCAAATGCATTTTTAATTTTTTTTTTTCTGAAGGAATAAATCCATTTTTTAACAGTTTGGCTAGATGAAATTAACAACATTGCTACAATAAGAAGCTGAAACATCATTTACAATACAATTATTTGGACTCAGTTGCCTAAATGAATGTTAGATGCCAAAATTAATTTACCCCAGTTCTCAAAGGTGTGGATCATTCCAGGTCAGATTTGCCAGCTCTGTGACTGTGCCTCAGACACCCCTAGGGCACCTAAAACTGGGCTTTTTCCATTTTGCATTCATTCCGAGGATTTTGTGCAATAAGGTAAGGAGGTAACATCCAGAATTCCTTCCTTTCATTTGTGAAATGATCTTACAGGTAATTTCCCAGCATATTGAAGAGGGTGGCAGAGATCATTTTGTGTGAACAAGGAAAGTATGAGTTTGTTTCAAAAGGTGCAGATAGGAGAGTATAAGTCAGATGAAGGAGAAAAGTAATGGAAATAAAGGAGACATGATGAAGGGGTTGTCGGAGTGTTTTAAGGATGACTGCTGAGTAAGAAAGCAAAGCAGCATGCTACTATGCATCACCAAGAAGATGGGTGGAAATGTTTCCATGACTATTCAAAGTCATGACTATTTAAATATTAGTATCATTAGATGTTGGTTTTAGCAGCCAAAGCTGGTAAAGCAGACCTGAATTCCAAGAAACCTTTCATTTGTTCCACTGGAACACCCAGCTGTCATCTCCATTTGCACATTTAACATCAATTTCAATGAATTACACATAAGAGAATTCAACCCTCTGATGACAGAGCTGCAACTTACTTTACAAAGTTAATTGAACCTGCTTTTATGCTCCGTCTCACTGACCATCCACATTATTAATGCCTCAAGCCCAGGCTATGTCACAGCCTTGCTTGTAGCCTGGAATCCCCTTTGAGCCTACAGTCACACCTAACCCACACGAGGAAAGCTTCAGGTCCTTGCTGAGTGCCACAAGAGTGGAATGACTGCAGCTCACAGAAGCTGTTTAACACCAGCCGCACCACAGGGATTTTGATAGATGTATGAGGTCTGTGCAGACATATCTTAGCAACTACAACTCTGCGAGACTTGTTCAGGCTCAGGCTTCTCTTTGAACTGACTTAGTATCCATCCAGTGAGTCTCATAGACCAAACTGGAAAGGCAGTGGGTGGCTGGTGAGGACAGACATGCCACACAAACACACCCTATGTGACTCCTCTCATACAAAGCATCTCCATTACTATAAGTGAAATACAATTACACAGAGGAGAAAAAAATAGGACTAGAAAAATCAATTTGTATGGTTAGAAATACCATGGAAGACAGGGGAAAAAGTCTCACCTATTTAATGTTTGATTAAAGACCATTTCACTTTGCAGGAGTTACAAAAGAAAGTCTTCACACTTAGCTATCTCAAAGGTAGCTCTTTAACAAAAGAGAGATCTCTCACAAAGTGTCACTCTGGAAATCTGAAATAGCTTTGAACTATGGCTCATTTTCTGCTAACCTTTAAGCCTTTAAATTCAAAATTCTTACAGGCAACTAAAATTTGAATAGAATGGAAACAAACCTTTTGTTTTGATTGCAAGGTGCAATAGTTTAAATGTTATCCAATCACTTTGATGAAAAGGACTTGACAAATATTCAGTGCCCGATGAGATGAAAAATTGGGTTCTTTGGACTAATTAGGTACAGCCTCTTTTACTAATCCACAGGCTGGAGAAAAACTCTCAACATGGATTAAGACTGACAAATGAAGCAACAAAATTAGGATTTTTTTCCCTCCATAATGTAAGAAAAATATGGAAATGAAACATTGCCATTCATACCGAAGATAAGATGACAAGATAGAAATCTGAAGGCTAAAAAGTAAGACAAAAGTAAGAGATTTTTGAAATAAATGAAAACCTGAAAAAGTATGTCCTATCGCTTTTCTTCCTGTCTTTGGAGGACAAACATCTTTGATTCTTGCATAGCTAAGTATAACTTGCATAAATAAGTATAAAAGTGGAATACAAATTAATCACAAGGAAAAAAAAACCACGTAAACAATTCCTGGGAATTTATATAGTGCTATTTATCTTACTTATATGCTTAAAACTATGGTTTCATTATGTGTCAGATTTAAAGAATAATCTGTTGTAGTAAATTAGTACAAAAATTATTAGGTCCATATCCCGTGAAAGAAGCATATGAAAGGAAATTAGGGTCCAAAAGCATTATAAGTAAGTACTTAGATTTTGGACAAGACTATTCCTTTTGCCTATGCAAAAAGATGTATTGCCATCTTCTGTCCTTGGTATATTAGTTGGAGTTTATTATTCACCAGGAAAATAATTTTCAGAAGGCTGCTACTTCTGAAAAAAAAGTTTGTTTGGGATTTTCTTTGGTTTTAATTTTATTTCTATGAAAGCTGGCATTTTCCAAAAAGAAGAAAAAATCTGACTGGCATGACTTAGTATAACTATCAAATACATGCTCAAGTTTAAACTGTAATGTCTATTGAAAAATGTATACATAACTGTATATAAATTATACTACATTATATTATGTATAACTGTAATTTTTTTAATATACATTTTTTTAAAAACTCTCCTAAATGGAGTAGTTTTTATTTTAATAACTTTTTCAGTATATTTTTCATACTTGACTGCTTTATTTTCATAATACAAAACAAATTTCACTTTGAAAAATCAGAAATTAGTGAACATATGCTCAAGTTTACAGTATATGGATAACTACATTATTGACAAAAATACATACTCTAGAAGAAAGAGAAAATAATCTCTAAATTTTAGTTATTGTGAGATGCAATGGCTCAATGCCAGCTGCTTTACAGGTTATATACATATGTCTTAAATAAAATTAACACAGAAAAAAACCCCCAAGATTTTACTTTCTCCAACAAACTTAACAAAGATCTAGATTTCACTTCTATAACAATAACTATCAGACTCAAGTATAAAAAAATGTTAGTTAAGGGATTACAAAACCACTGACTTCAGTGCTGCATAAAATAAAAGAAGCCATTTTTGAGGAATTGCCCCAAAGATCTTGAAATGACTACTGCTGACTAATTTACCACAATACGCTTAAGAAAATTCTGCAGCTTTTAAATATGCCTGCCTTAGCAGCTGTAGTGTTCAGTTTCTCTGGGCATGGAAATCAAGCTATTTGTTATAAGTACATTGACAATATGAATCAGATCCCATACACAAATTATGTACATGAGGTAAGCAGATTGACATCTTAGGTCACAGAGAGCACTTGGTATTTTGCAGATAATGACAATTAAAGCTGCTGGGAGCAGGTTGGGAACTGAGGGTGTGCCTTCCAGCTGGCAGGGCCTCCCAGGGCTACTAGCCTAGCTGCTGAAAAATATGAAGTTTTAGGGGGTAAAAGAATGGGAACAACCAGTTCTAGCTTTTCTGCAACTTATTACTCAAAAATAAATTCATGCACTCATAGAAGTAATAACATTTTGTTGGCCAATCCGCCCTGTACTACAGTCTTGTTAGTTTTACTTATGTTTCCGTAATAGAAACACTGAATCAATTTACTTCATTTTGTATACATAATAAGAAGTATTTTCTATTCATAAATATTTGGTGGTTTTGGTGACTTAACAGGTTCAGATTTGCAGGGGTAACAATCAATAAACAGTTCTACTCACAGACAAACAAATACAGAAATGACTGAAAATGTTACAGAGTAGAAACTCAGAATATCTTTTTCCATAAAGTCAGATTTTTTTAGAACACATTTTCCCTCTTAATTTTCCAACATATACAAGAAAAGTGAGAACAAACATGGTAACAGGTTAGCTAAACTGTTCATTAGTTATACCCTTAATCCTGGTAGTTTTGAACTATCCAAGTCAAAAATCATTAAACTGTGTATTGATAGCAAAGAAATGCTAAGTGATTGCTTAGGACAATTTCAGAGAGGCTCATTGTATTCAGAATGCAAAAATGTCCCATATGCCTCTTCATTGCAAAAGCAAACCTTACAGTAAAAAGACATACCACTTCCATTTTAACACTTCCAAAATGTAAATGTGAAAAAAATTGTAGAAAATTACAAAACAATGAAATATTTATCACACAGGACACCACAAGTGGCAGTATATACAGACTGTCACTCAGGTGAGGGACTGCGAATTATTTCTATTTCCTTCTTTCCTCACTTTTTGTTCTGGTAAAGATAAATTTCCCATAGCCTTTAAAATTCCTCATTTAAAACATATCCAACTCTTCTCAACATCTCACCCCTATTTTCTTTGTCTTATTTTTACCTCATTGATCCCAGCAACAAAACACACAAGCTTGAGGAGATCTTTGAATATAGTCTAGAAAATCATAAACACTTGGCACAATTGAGAAGTCACCATAATCTAAATACAAGGGCACTCATAATCTAAGCCCGAAGAAAAATTACTCTGACACACAAATAAATCATTAAACCACTAGGTGCACTATTTTAATGCTATGACTAATAAATAATATTCACTACTTATAGGTATTATTTAAATGTATTATTATAGATTTATGTCACATCTAAATAAAGAAATACTATTCAAAATTATTGACTGGTATGGGACA
Organism: Picathartes gymnocephalus; assembly: GCA_013390045.1. Taxonomy (NCBI): domain Eukaryota; kingdom Metazoa; phylum Chordata; class Aves; order Passeriformes; family Picathartidae; genus Picathartes; species Picathartes gymnocephalus. The sequence continues at coordinate 39,732 of WEKY01026037.1, forward strand.
CCATAAATTGCACACACATTGCATCTTTATTCATTTTCACTATTTTAAAGTATATTTTAGCAGAGATTATGCAGAATTTTTCACCACTTTTACAAGCTGGATTTGGTGCTCTGTCACTTTTTCAGAGACAAAATACCAAAGGGTAGCTATTAGAGATTTTAAAAATTCTTAAATACATTATTAAATCATACTTACAGAGATAAATACTTGAATCTGATCTCAGTTTATATATCATCCTGATCCATCAAGAAAAATTTCAGCTGAGCCATTTCTATCAACTTGTTTAAAGGGGCTAACAGAATATATACAGATTTAAGAAACTACAACTACCAGATTATCCCAGTATTTTACTTCAAGAAATTCTTTTTATACTGATGAGAAAAGAAGTCCATTTCATTACAGTAAGTCTCTTAAACTGAGTGCACAAACTATAAACCAGAAGGAATGTTTTGGCCTTTTCTCCCCTCATGAAACAGAAAATTGTTAATCTATGACCTGCATAGAACATTAAGCTGTCTCTGGTTTTCCATTCCAATTTAATTCATTTGGTTTCCCCTCACTGATTGCCTTTGACTGAAGAGTCACATGTTACAAAGAGAGAAGAAAATATAACTGTTGCTTAAGTGTCATGCTGAGAAGTCATTCAACTAAAACAGGAGCTATTTGTTCACAGAATCTATCAAGGCCAGTCTTCAGAGGGTCTTTTTAACTCAAGAGACCATGTCTTGAACTTACAGGCCTGACTATGTTCGTTTCAAACTGCCATAAGTCTACATTTCAATGCAGCATTGCCTTATTTTGTTTATACTGGTATGAAAAGATTTTGGCTTCACTGAGATGAAGTATTAATGATCTTTTATCATTACCATGTGTAGTAAGACTCAATAGAGAATACAGGATGATGTGCTTGAAGGCAATCACAATATAGTGTACCATGAGTAACTGCATGGAATATAACATGGAAAACAAAGATCCATTAAACAGCTATGTAGTGACTGTAATTTTAGCTGGACATACAATTAGCAAACTTTACAATATTACATATCCAGAAACAACATGCAAACTTAACAGGAAAAAATTTACATACAGCCTGCAAGTGTACATAGAAGGAGCAAGAGAAATCCTTATCAAATAGGGTATCTATCTTACAGATCTAAGGGACAGTCAGGGTAGTGGTGTTACTCACTATGACTCAGAAAGCCAAGATCTGGAAAGATCTTCAGAAATAATTAAACCTGTTTTAGCCACGCTGAGTCTGTAGGTAACACAATTCCCAAAGGATCTTAGAGACACACTGGGCTAAAAGAAACAAGTTAAGAGTAGAAGTTAATGGTATTTAGAACACTGAGATGGTAAATTGAAAATTTACATAATTCCACCTGAACAAAAGAAAACACTCTTTTACTGTGAGAGTGGCCAAGCACTAATACAGGTTGCATAGACAGGTTGTTCAGTCATCATTCTTGGAGAAATTAAAAAACCCTACCGCACACAGGCCCGGGCAATTTACTCTAGGTGACCCTGCCTGAGCAGAGGATTGGACTAGATTATCTCAAGTGGTCCTTTCAGCCTAAATGATTTGGAGATTCTATGATTAGTTCTCTCTTTTTTAAAATTTTAATTCTTTTCTTACACCAGTCTCTTAATTCTTAACTCTTTTATAGCATCTTCAAAGAACATTTATTCTGGATAAGATGGGTTTTGTGAAGCAACACACTCACATATATTACTTTTATGTGAATTACCTGTGAGAAACTATGCATCATCTTTCCATGTGATCCATATGCAAAATTACTTCATGAAGTGCATACTGACTGTGGACAGAACGCTAGAGTGCTTTTAAAATGCTAATTAGCAATTCTCTGAACCACTTCAATTAGAGAAGATATTTATAAACCTTTCCCTTCCCTATAAAAGGAACATCAAAAACACTATAATATAATCTGTCTCCTGTTATAAGAGCTTTCAAACAGAGTTTTGTTTATATGAAACTTCATTTTCCAAAACCATGGTTCAGGAACACCTCATAAGGTCTTGTTATTGAATTTCTCTTAACTGACTCGATCTGTCCCTTTTCAGCTTAAAGAGTGAAGCTAGGAAAAGACAAAATAATATTCAAATAGGACCTTGATATTTATTTTTGTTGCTACCTTCATTAAATATCTGGAGTGAAATGTTGCCTGTATGCCATTTTTCAATTACAAGTCTTCTGGCACTGGCACTGCAATAGATTGATTATTTTGTAGTTCATGATAACACATCCAACCAAAGCCAAAACTAAAGCTTCTCACATCCTGCTACTTTAATGCTGGAAATTTAAACAGATGTGTAGAACTGTAGACTATACAGCTGCTACATTTGTAGAATCAGTGTTCTTCTGTGTAAGCTGTGTTTACACTGCAAACAGAAATGAATGCAGGAAAACTGGGATAACCCAGCTTTAGCAGGCAGTTGAAAGACCTAAGGAGTAGGGCAGCTCCTAGAGTACAGATAGGAACACTGTTTCTCCAGCCACCATGGAGTGAACTATCAAACTGAAAGTATCATTTTCACTTCCCCTCAAGATCTTTGACGATTAAAATACAACCTTACACCAATTTAGGAATAATAATGATTCAAGTATTTATCTCTATAGTAAACTTTTCTTTATAGGTTAAAGTATTTTTCTATTTTAAAACTGCAAAATTGATCTGCCAGAGATAGACATTAGCAATTGGCATGTTTCCAAATGGCAGTGCATAATTTTTGACAACCATACAAAACTACCAGAATGTTTGTTTTCAATTTTTTCTAATGGAAAGTGAACTGCTGCCATAAAATTCTCATTGGCAGAAACAAGCAAACACAACATTCTCTAATAATCAGCAGGGACAGGGATAGATGCATCTACAATTACATCCAGAATATATTGCAAAGAACTCTTGGGTAAACATCTTTAAGTAGTCAATTACAGAAAATTATTTGAGAAATAATCTTAAAAACTTATATTCATAAACCCTTTCCAGCAATTAAGATGCCTTCCCTACAACACAATAAGTATTATAATTTTGAAGACTTTAAAATCAGAACTCTACCTCACTTTTCTTTTTCTTCCTCCCTTCTCTTCTCTGTATCTCCAAAAGACAGACAGATTTATAACCATAGTGTACATTCTAATGGTTACAGTTCCTTTGGCAGACTTTCCCAACAAAACAAAAATAAAAATTGTCTCATATCTAATCAGCAATGTTCTACTTGTTTTGTGATACTCCATAAATGTTCTCTATCCTAGCCAAGCTAACAGTCTGTACTCAGTCTTGGAGTTCCCCTTTCTCACTTGTCCTCCATCCCTCGTTCTTCCTGCTTCAGTATTAATAGCACCCACTCAAAATAGCACAGTATCTGCATATCTTCGTCCAACTTGATTCATCTCATTTCCCACTCTTAACAAATTCTATTCTACCCAGTCCCAGCCAGCCTTCCAGCTTCCAGTTTTTGGATGCACTTGAGATTTTTGGGGATCAAATGATTCCCTGCAGCAGGGGTGGTCTTGCTCACTTGTCCTTTCTGCCACACTTGCATGTCCTCCCTCATCCTAGCTGTGGTTTTGGTCAGACCACTATGAACTATACAGCTCACTAAACCAGCCAAAGCTACTCACCTCGCTCCTTGATGGCTCAGCTTTCAGCTTGCTTAGTGATTTCACTCAAATTACCAAAAAGCAAGAAAAACACCAAAGCTGTTGCAGAGAAGGGGAGGAAAAGTGAAGAGAGGAGCTGCTGGAAAAAGGAAGAGAGTAAGAAGAGAATGGGCCTGTCTTTTCCATCCCTTAAGTCTCAACCATTTTACCTGACACAAACCTTAATCATTCAGTTCTATTCCAAGTTTGGTTTAGTTTCTCTAAAGTCCTACTAACTTTGGATTTCTGTGTTTTCTGGGTATTTTCTTCCTTCACAAATACTAGATACCAAAAAGGGAGCATTATTCATCGGCTGGGGATAGGGTAACACCATTCTTCTCATTTGTTCCCTTTCTTGCTTTCACTATTCCCACTTGGCAGATTTTTATTCTTTTTTTCCACATTAGGAGTAAAAGATATAACAGAAAGTGTGGTGAATGACCCTTGCCAGTCTCATTCTGACTCAAAGCACAGTCACCAGTCACTGTCCTGGAAGCTGTGTAATAACCAGTGATTTTTAAGTTTCCTGCTCTGAATCAAATTCACTTCAATAACTGCTAAAAATATTCCAAAATCTTCTTCCTCTTACAGGTAATGCTTAGTAAAATAGCATACTGGTGTCATTCAGTACTAAATTAATACAATAGCTCTGAAAATTTCTCCCTAGTTTTTTCTACTGCTGAGAACAACTTGAGAGAGAAGCAGTGACAGGAACTAAAAGGTCCCAGAAAATCTTTCCCTGAGACAGATATTCAGACACATTGAAGATCTTTTCAAAAGCAAGATTGGCTTCTCCAGGATTACAAAAGCATGATGTACTTCATATTAGAGTAGAAAGAATTTCATACAGAAATGCAGGAAGTAGGTTTCTGAGGATTTAATAAATGTCTTCTATGAGAAAGCTTAGTGTTTGTACTTCTGCTTTTGCTTGTAACTGAGCAGTTTATAATTTGAAAGCCCTAAGTTATTCTAAAGCTTTTTCTTAGAATTTTGATAATTCAAATAGAACTACTGCATGGTAATACAGGAATTTTAATTCCCAGTCTCACTGACAGAGAAAATTGCCAAATAATTATTGTTGAACTATAAATTATTCCCAGTTAACTATTAACTTACTAAGATGAAAGCTGTGGCCTATTCCCATGGCCAATAATTGCACTTCAACAAGAAGATCCAGTAAACTGTACTTTCAAATTAATTAGTAATAGAACTCTGTGCAATGAAACTGTGATATATGTGCCATATATGTATCTATATATCTATAAAGAAACTGAATTTGAGAAAAAGTGGAAGTACAGAAGTAAGGCACTCTTCCTTAGTTGTTTCAGTTTTGACTGAAGGAATATTCTCCAATTATTGAGAAAGACTGTGAAGAATCATGGTTACAAACAATAAAAAAAGAGAATTAAAATTATGTGTAGAGATGTATGATGAGTCCAATTTGTAACTTAAACTAATAAATTAGAATATTTAACTAATTCATGAAATTTTCCAAATACAAAGTTACACAGGTAACAAACAGCTCCAAAAATTTTTCAGGAAGAAGCAGTGCGTACTGCAGCACCAATAGAACTTTGAAAAGCTATTCTAAAGGCCATCATTTTTGCCATGAAGCAAATCCTTCAATCAACCTAACTGATAAAAAGTTGACCATAATTCTCCATAGTTCTCAAAGTCATTGTAGATACCTACGCAATTTAATAACAGACTGGAATTGAAAGAAAGCATTTCACCATAACAACCCATTGAAGACAAATCTGAAAAATAGTCTTGAACTCTGCTCTTCACACATGGAAGGAATCTGATAAGAATCAAACCAGGAGTGCAAGTTTATAATTGTAAATCCTAGTATCATTTACATTAACTAAAATTGGAGATCTATCATTTGTCTCACTGAACTATAGTCAGTTAGTTATTATTCATGTATGTTTACAGAAGAGTGGTATTCCAAATGCTCTGTCAATATGATTCCATCCTGGTTCAAATGGAAGTGGAAAGTCATATTATCCCAGATCCAGATACACACCTAAAGTATTATATATGCCAGAAAAATAGGGAATTTTTCCCTAAATTCACAGATTTTCTGACACAGCAGTAATAATGCTGGCAAGGAATCATACTTGAAAATGAAAAAAAAAAAAAAACCAACAAAAAACTTGTGGTATTTTCTGTCCGTATTACTGTTGCGAGGTAATTGTAAACAAGAACTAAAATTGGGCTGCTTTTCTTCTCTTCACAAAGATGTTTCTGCTTAATAGCCAGGATTTTCAGTCAACAGATGCCATTAGTATGTATGTGTATTGTTTTGTTTCTTGTAAAACCATTATGGGTTAAGGCCAGTGGGCAAATAAGAACCACACAAAGACTCATTCCCTTCCTCCTCCCTTCCCCTAAGGGGCATGGGGGAAGAGGTGTGGAAAAATCCCAGCAACTGGGGGTCAAGATAACAAACAAAAAATCGTTTAATAAGTGAAAGATAAGTGGAAAAAGAGGGAAGAAAAAAATGAAACAAGTGATGCTACAGCAATCACTCACCGCCTCCCATGGGTAGTCTGATGCCCTGCCAGGTCGCAAGCAAAAGACGGCTAACCCCTCTAAAGCCCCCTCTTTCCGCTTTTATTCCAGAGCATGACGTTACGTGGCAGGGAATTTCTCTTTAGTTATTCTGGGTCATCTGTCGGGTTGTGTCCCCTCCCAGCCTATTGTGCAGCCTCTGGTCTATTCACTCAGGGGATGCAAAGTGGGAAACAGAGAAGGGATTGATGCTGTGCAAACACTGCTCAGCACAAGCTAGAACGTCCCTGTGTTATCGAGACCATTTTCATCACAAATCCAAAACACTGCCCCATACAAGCTACTGTAAAGAAAATTAACTCTATCCCAGGCAGAGACAGTACAAGAGTGCAGCACAATAGGTACAGTTTCACATCCAACAATTCTAAGTTATACATTAATTTAAAAAATACTCATGTAAAACAGAGAAAAAAAGATTTGCTGTGCTATTTTAGTCTTATAAAGGAGTGAAATTGCTAGTTTTGTCAGCTAAACCAACTCATCAAAAGGTACGATGAGTACAAGAATTAATGAGAAGGGTAGGACAGCACAGCACAAAAATAACAAAAGGAATGAAAGAAGAACACAGCACCCATCTTTTCAGCCTTGTAAACTCACCAAACAACACCTTAAATTTGATTTAGTCTTGAGCAGAACTAACACAACTTCTAGAAGTAGCAGGCATAAATGCAAACATCATAGGCAGTATTCACCACCCTCTGGCTAAGGTAATGGTTTCACATCCCTACACACCTCCCCTTTCATAATCCCCCTTTCATGTTACTTTGCACTGCCAAAGTGTGAGCCACACCTGAACCACTGCAGAATTAGGTCCTCCAGCCTTCCTGCTTCTTAAGTTCAAAATGAAGGGTGTAGATGTTGATATCGTAACTAACAAAAATAGCTATTCAGGATGTCATATAATTCTGCATTTTTACACAGTATATCTTTATAAATAAAACCATGCACTGTACACAAATACATTGTAACACGACTCATGCATGCAATCATTTTAAAAATAAGCCTTTTCTTACAGAATTTACATCGACCTCTTGTAGCTAAATGGTCAAAGCACCAGTCCTATACTTAAGGCACTGCAAATTAGCTTGTTCAGAAAATATTCTATCAGTTAAGCCAAACCAGCAAAAAGAACATTTTGGAGAATAAGTGTTACCATAACATTTTGAAAGACTAGAAGACAGCACAGGAAAAGCAGAAAAATAAGCATGTGAGCTTTTCTCATTTTATACAGAAAGATTTTTCCCTAACTTTGGCTAAGAGGTCATTCAGTAACAACAGGACTGAAAATAAGCTGACATAAAAATGCATCTCAAAACCTTATGTAGCTGTAACTTTTGCTTAAAAAATTCAACAACTTTTCACCCAATCCTTAAGTAGTGAAAAATAGTTTTTTTAACATAATATTTATTATTAATACCTAGTATAAAAAAATACAAACCCAACAAAATCAGAAAACACCCCAAGACTTTCATATTTGGTTGATTCTATTAGTTTAAAAAGGCACGAAATAGGACTGACCTGGACAGAAATTGTGCTGTGTCTGAGTAGTTAATTTTTCTTGCACAGCACACTTTTCAAAACATCTTGCAGTTGCATTCTGATGTAGGCCCCGCTGTCTGGTGGCAAATCCCAATTCTCCAGGTTCAGAAAACTTCAGATAAAACTGTGGCTCCAAATCACTGAAAGAGAAGTTTACAGCACCGTGTCTTCCATGGCCATAGTCACTGAACATGGATTCATCCTCGGAATTCTGTGTTGGTAACGGTAGGATCCGGTGATGCAGCTGTGGGCTAGGGAGTCTTGAAGGTAACGGAGAAGGAATAGGTGACATTTGTTTGTGTGTATTAGATAGCGGATATGAATTACTAAAAACATTACTCACTGCTGCTAATGGGGGTGAATGCAGCCTTTTCTCTTCCAGTTTAAGATTATTACTTGTCTGAGGAATATCAGGACTTTCATTTACAGGCAGGTTCAAAAATAAATGCTTGCTGTTTCCCCGGGATACCGTGGTCCTTTTCTCATATAGTGAGCCTGGCAGGTTTCTGTCTACTCTTGTAATTTGTTGCAGTCTCTTCCATTCTGCAGCTTCATCTAAACAGTCGCTCTGGATAACTTTCAGAAGAGCTTTATTAACTGCTCCCACAAGGTTGCATGAGTCATCAGTAATGTGCACTCTCTCTGCTTTGTACTGCAAACTAGAGCCATGTTCCTCCTTTTCCTGCAGCACACTGTTATTAGAGTCTCCAGCATATTCATCTACAGAGTATACATCAGTTCTTGATATAAACTCCTTATATGCTGTTGTGAGAACAGGAGAAATGGTTTCATTATCTCTGTGAGAATCAGCTAAAGACTCTGCAATGGGGTTGGTAACTTTTTTAATACAAGCGTCTAAATCCTGGACTTCAGCAACAACTGTGACTCTTGATTTTTCCTTGCATACTGGCTCAGCGTACTTGCTACTTTTCAAGATTTTAGCAGCTGCAGATTTACTTAATGTCTCGAGTTTGTTAGACAGACTGTACTGAGATGTCTTCACCAAAGTGGTCCTCGGTTGTACCGTGGTAACTTCAGGAATGCATTCTCCATTATCAATTGGTTCAACTGCAACATCACTGATATCTTTTGAGCTAGATCTTGGTAAGTCAGCATCCACAGCTTTGTTGCTCTTAAGAAAATATCCCTCTTCTGTCCACCTTTCTGGTTGTATTCTATTGTCTACGGGCAAATTATCCTTACCTTTTACTGTTAGCCAGCTGGAGGGAGAAAAGGAACTGGGATAACTCCTGGGAAGTCTTGTGGAGACCATCTTATTTTTCTGTTGCATGTCTTGTGTACTCAGTAAAAAGAGATGTTCGTGAATCTTTTTTCCCTCTTTCTGATGTTTGATCTCCTCAAAGCTCTCTTTCCTTCTGTATTTCCTCATTTTTTTGTGATTCAGATTGTTTCTCTTTGTAGAATCCAGCAATAACTCCTGCTGATGTGTAACACTGGAGTAATTATCACCTTTAAGTTTCGGGACACCGGAAACATCCTGTCGCTTTTCCTCCTGATGTCCTGCCTTAAGGTCTGGAATATCATGTGATCTCAAAACACTGGATAACAGTTTATCCTTTTCAGCAGTTTGTTTGTACAGCTCATTGAGAAGGTCTTTTGTGGTAGTTTGCTTGAAAATAATATCTCCAAAATATTCATATGGCTGTTCTCTCAGCTCCATGTCTAACCTCTCCCTTACTTGATAGCAGCTACAGAAACGCTTACTGGTTCTATCCAGAGTTACAGAGCCCTTGTAAGTAAATCCTCTGACTTTCCCGTCTGGATGATAGAAGCTGATGTAACAAAGCTCCATAATGGGTTTGTGCAATTGAAGGATGGTATGTGTGCCTTCCATTATGCTTGCCAAATTAGTCATTCATTTAAATTATGTTCTAAGTGTTCCAAAGCTTGCATGACATAGCATGTGAGGCAGGGAATGGATGGAAGGCATCTGACTAGTCTTCAACAATAATATTGTCTGCTGGAAAAAATAAAGAGAAGCCTGTCAAACTTAATTATGACAAATTTAATATGACAAATAACAAGCCTGCAGAAGCACAATCTTCTCTCAGTCTTTTCTGATACAAATGTTTTACCTTGAAAACCTGACACAAAAAGGATGACATTGCTAACACTCATAGCTGGAGTCATAATCTTTCTCTCTCGTACATCATCCCTGTCTCCAGGGTTCTCAGTCAGTGCTGTTCCATCAGGTCACAACATGGTCACTAAAACACCCATTTCAAAGAGACTTTACTTTTGAATGGTAGAATCTCTTGCCCTCTGTCTGTTAAAAGTTAACTTGCTGTTGAACATTTAGTAAAAGGAACCATTCAAGCATGTCTGTTGCCTTTTTACTCAGCACAACCACCATCACAATGTAATTAGGTCTCACTGCTTTATTTACCAAGAAAACATTCAGAAAATAAAAAAGGCTGAATATTTTCTTCTTGTACTATTCTGTGGAACTGCCAAGACATTAAGAAAACTTGGAATAAGAAAAAACATAGGTTCTATTTACTTGGCTAGCATACAGGTTCTATATAAATCTATTTTGAATCAACATGCAATAGTGTAATTGTACTTCTATAGGCAGATTTATTGAACTTTTTAACTTCCTATTCTTTTCACATATTTTCTTCCCACACATTGGATATATTTACATTCTTTGGATACATAACAGAAGTTTGTTTGCTCCTTTTGAGAACTAAATTGTTTTTTATCCAGAAGGAACTCTGCTACCACAAAGTGGAGAAGTCTGAAGTCACTAGGAAATAACATAAGCATCAGGGAAAGACCTAAAGCCCTTGAGCACAAAAAGTTGGAGACCACCTGCTCCTACATTGAAAAATGCAGGAATTTCAGTTTTCAACTGAAAAAGCATAAATACAACAAAACTTTCCATAAGTTTAAAAGTGTCAAACTTAGGTAACAGTAGTTAAAAGGAAGCTGTCATAATACTATATAACATATTTCATAGAATCATAGAATATGCTGATTTGGAAAGGATCTATCAAGATCATCAAATCCAACTCCTGGCCCTGCATAGGACACCCCAAGAGTCACGCCATGTGCCTGAGAGCAGTGTCCAAATGCTTCTTGAACTCTGTCAGGCTGGTGCTGTGACCACTGCCCTGGGGAGCCTGTTACAGTGCCCAGTCACCCTCTGGGTGAAAAACCTTTTCCTGATATCCATCCTAAACCTCCCCTGACACAGCTTCATCCCATTTCTTCAAGTCCTGTCACCGTTCATGACAGTGAAGGGATCAGTACCTGCCCCTCTGCTT
>WEKY01026057.1:320-11130 GCA_013390045.1 Picathartes gymnocephalus
TGATATGGTATGATATGATTGATACAGTGACTTATTCATGTTGAAATATTAAACTGAAGTTCTACTATTTGTTAGCAAGTTTACTATTGTCCGTAACTACCAGGGAAAGGGATGGCTGTAGATTCCTTATCTTATTACAAATAACATGATATGGAAATTAAAAATACAGAAATTAAAAACTTTGAAAAAAATAAATCAAGCTAGAATTCATTTGTCACTTTTATATAGTAAGAGAAAAATACATTTCTGACAGTCTTGCTGGCTCTATCTTAGATAAACAATACATTGTTTACAGAGAAAATTTCTGTTGATAAAGCCAATTAAAGCAATCAGTTAGGAACACTTAGACGTGGACTTTGAGCTGACACTTCACTTCACTGATTTTGTCCTCTTTTTTTAAACTGAGCAACAGATGATTCAGCTCAACAGTCAGCCCACAAATTCCAGCTAGGCTGGTGTAACTAATCAAGTTCCTAAAATTTTTAAAAACTAAAGTAGCTGCAAGGAAACTAATACGTTGATGATATAGAGGCAAAACCATTAGCACAGCTCTCCAAGGGTCAATAAATGAGAACAGCTGCATCCTGTGTGTTTTGAAACTAATCTGCCTAATTGGCTCCTGGAGTCTCACTTCAAAGATGTACTTTTGTTTTGTGATAAAAGAGATGTAATTACTAAGTGCGAGATTGGGTCAGCCTTGATGAAGAACAGAAAGAAAACAAAACTGGCTTGCCACCTTATCTAGTCTCTTTGTCACTAAACAAATGACCAAAATCTGTGTGACTTCTTCAATCTTTTACAGTTTGCAAATATTCTTCCTCCTCTCCCAGTCACGTTGCTATCCTTTCCTGTCACTTCTTTTTTCTCTATTTTTGAACTTAATCTCTAAAACTCTACAAGTATGTGCTGGTTTTTACTACAATATCTCAGATGTGAAAGAGAAGTAATGATAATTATTGTTTCCTCCTAGTCATTGTTAAGAATCAGATTCTGCTGAACCAAGTATAAGAGAATAATCAAATAAATCTGAAACAATACAGGAATTGACTCATATACAGGTCTTCAAATCAGACTTAAAACCTTTAATTTTCTAGTTGAAAGGTTTTTTTCTAGTTGCTAATTTTCTTCTCAGTTTATTCTTATGCATCTTCTTTTACAAAATTCTTTCTAGATCTTCTATCCCACTGAAATTATTTTCTCAGGAGTAAGTGATGTTATATAGAGTATGGAGATACTGTGGTAATTTGTTGTTTTTGTGTTCTTTTCTGTTTCACTGGGGCATCATAAGAGACAAATCACAGAATTCACTTCAGCCACTTTTACAGATTCAAAGGGAATAAAAAAACTTTTGTTTTCACTTGTTCCTAATTCTTTCTCACTTGTCACTGGCACATATAAATGATTGCAGTGTGGGCAAGGGTTGAGGGGTTAGAAAAAACAGAACAAGGGTAACTGCCATCCATGTACTGAACTCGAATCTCTACATAAACAGCTGAAAAGTGTTTCCCATCACTGGTCTTTGCATCGCCCCCCATAATTTATCCAATTCAAAACAAAAATATAAGTCATAAATTAATCCTTGTATCTCTTAAGGGAATATGTGCTTACAAAGTACAATTTGCTTTCCCTTTGTAATAATCAGAAAGAATTAAATCTGAAATTATTACAGAATAACATGTGAATGAACTATACTGTTTGGTTAAAAAGAAACAAGTATTTCTAAATAACCCCTTGAGAGATGACCTTTGTTTATGGTTAGTATGAATAATGGAACATTGTCTTGGATGTTGTTCTCAAAAACATCCTAAGCAACATCTCCTGAACAAAAATAATTTTAGTAAAGTGCCTTTTATTAGATAATTAGTGAATAAAAGATCAACCACCTCAGAAGTGATGAGGTTATTGCTTTAATTTTAGTGAACTATAGTTATACAAAAATGGCTGTTGCTTTACATTTCATCTTCTCTCACCTATTTGCTCAATCTTAATTCTGTACTTATATTTCAAGATTTTTTTTCTTTTTGCTTCTTTTGTGGAGTTTTTAACTGTTCTTTTCTCTCTTCTTAATTGTTATTGACTCTAATGGGCCCCTGAAACTTTTGATCAATGTAATGACATGTACCTTTTGCTTTTAAGTGTTAGTAAGAACACAAAACACTTTAAGGATACATCATGGCACACAGGTAAAGGATGTATAAGCCAGAATTGAAAAATTTATTTTAAAAAAAAAAAAAGTTCTAGCTAGAAAATCTGTAAAGAATATCTGTTCTTATCTGACACTTCAAAGAATGGGCTAATGTAAATAGAGGCAAAAAGAACGTTAGTATTTCTCGGAGCACTCTTTTCTGTCCCAGCAGGGTTCCACATACACTCTAAAATATAAAATCTTGATTTACTTTGAGAAATGCAGTCTCACTAGTTGTGTTTGATGGGATTAAGAAAATACTTTGAAGACAGGAAAATAATATTACATTTACAAACTGTATTTCTTCTTTTAACTAATCTAAGAAGACTATGGGTAAAGGCTAAGGCACAGATATATCTCTACTTGTTAGCCAAATTGATTTTTAGCCAAACTGATTTGTGGAAAGATAATGAGATCTCAAACCTGTGAAAAAAGGGAGTCCTAAACCTTTACATATTCACTTATAATTGTACTTCCCTTAGTTTGGAGAAGTGGAAGAAAAATGGAGATTTCATGCCACCATTCTTTGAGTGCTTCTGCAGACCCTGCTTATGTTAACCTCATGGGGTGCTAAAGACCCATTTTCTGACCAAGAAATAGCACAGAAATGCTGTGATGGGGGGATCCCAATGCCCCAGACACAGGCAGGAACCCTTGCCCTGGCCTCAGGACTGTTTTTCCAGTTTGAGAGAATGTTAGCAAGTTCTATCATGTGAGTAGGATGTCATTTTTGTGTTATGGAGTGTCTCCAGAATCTCCTGACTTGCATTTGTAAAATTTAGTGTTATTATGAAAACTAAATTTCTTTTGTAGGTGTTAAATATTTATTTATGTGCCCTGCAGCCATATTACTGTGTATTGTGATCCTGTCAAATCTTATAACTAATGTGTGAATGAACAGAAAGGTGAAGGCATTCAATCTGAAGACTATCAAGGAAAATATGCATGATCCAGGAATTAATACTGACAGTTATTAAATAACACTTTTCCATTGAGTCAAAGCATGAAATAATCTCCACTTGGTGCTGAATGAAATGGAAAAGAAAAACAATTTTCTCAAAATAGCAAGAGGTGATAACTTCAGCAACCTATCACTTAAGGCAGTACCAATTTTTTGTTCTGCTGTGTTTGTCCCTTACATGTAATCAGAGATGGTTACATGTTAGAAGATAGTCCTGCAAATATCTTCTTAGACTATATCCAATTAAATGTTTAGGTGCCTTCAAATTAAACAGGCAGTTACCGTGCCTTTAAACTATTCTTCCTTTCCAGAGTTATGATCAGACTCTGAGCTACTCATTAGGCTACTGAACACTACTCTGTACTGTAACTCAAGTATCAAAACTACTGCTTAGAAACTGGAGCCTGAAATTCAGAGCATTGCTACTTGCAAATTTTTTTTTTTAATTATTTTTAAGGCTATGACAATGGTACAAGAAGTTTGGGGTTCTTCTTATACTTTCTTATATTTTTCTTATTACCTAAAGGGTTGTTAATGAGACTGATAGTCTGGTACAGCATTCCAGGGGAAACTAGATTTCAAAGTTCTGCCTGCTAAGAAAGCTCTTTAACTTCCAGCAGAAAGACTATCTAGTGACTAAGAATGTTTTATCTCTCTCCTGTGTCATTGCTGAGATGCTGAATCCTTGTCCTGCAGGCAGTAGATGAGAAAAAATTCTGTAGTTTTATATTAAACCTTCCCAGCCAAAAGGACTTTCAGATTTTGGTCTGCCAGTATTGCGTAGTTGTAGTTGTAGTTGTAGTTGTAGTTGTAGTTGTTGTTGTTGTTGTTGTTGTTGTTGTTGTTTCATTCAATGGCAATATAATCTTGAGGACTTGTGCCTAGTAACATTGAAGACAGTCAGTAGTCTAACAATTAAACTGCAGTTTTTCTACTCTATCCTGAGGTGGCGGTTATCCAGCCAACTAAACCTTTTTCTGTAAGAAATACAGAAATTACAGAAATATCATTTTAGGAGTTTCCATTTCCCTCCAAGGTAGAGAAATAAATATATACTTAATACTACAAGAGTCTAATCACTCTGGTGTGTAGACTAGGTAGTATCAAGGACCTGTGCTTCCATTCATGAAAGCCTGATTCCTGTTAGTGTTGTTAGACATGAGGAAAAGTTGTCAGTGTACAACTGAAGTGACCTTTGGGTTAGTCCTACAGACTCTAGAATTCATTGATGCTTAGGCAAAAGTCAAGTTCACATGTCTCGGGGCATGCACCAGAACCAGATGTGCAGAAATCAGAGGAATTCTCACATCAAAAAGCATCTGCAAAAAACCTTAACATATAAACAGCTGCGGTATGCAGTTTCATTTCAGTGGTGACTTTGGATTTTTGTAAGTCACCTAATTAATCATTTTGGTTTTTTCCTATAGAGATTAATTCTCTGTACATGTCCAGTAGACATAATGGTATAACCACAGGATCATCCTTTCTTTTTTCTTTTTGTTTGTTTGTTTATTTGTTTTTGATAATGACCTGATATTGGGTGCAAGAATTCCAATTCACCTTCTTGGAAGTTACTCTTTAAAGCTGAAAGCAAAACAAAACAAATTCTGGAATTTTTTTCTTGATAAGTGTGGTTTTCAATAATGGAGAAAATTGTGGTCAATACTACCTTACTAGTGTTTGTATATCAAAAATTATTATTAATATCACAAAAAAATTTTGTCTTTGTTGCTAAATGTGTATATAGGATTCATCCTGCATTTCTTCATTAGTTTAACTGAACATCAAAAACTGTATAGTGTAGATAGTCAAGATCAGTGATTAAAATCAAATAATTTTTTGTTATTTTGACAGGCTTCTGAAATAGTATGGGTATTCAAAATTATTATTAGGCCACAGCATGGAAATTATTTTTATGACCAGATTTTTTTGCTGGACCTTAGAGCATAGCACTTTTATTCAGAATATGTTACAAGATAAATTTTATAGATTACTAAGCAAGGAAAAAAAGAGTTTCTAACAAGGAAAGAATAGCTCATGAAAAACTTCAGTTTAAATTGAGATCTATTATTAAGCAGTTAACTTCTCAAGGTTTTTCACTGCTGATTGATAGAAAACTAATCTGATTTTTTTAAAATCAAATTAATCCATAATTTCAATAAACCCTAGAAATGATACGTAATTGTTTATACTAAATACCAGCTGGCTGTAGCAGGAGGACAGCCCAAGCTGTGGGGCTCTGCCCTGTCACTCGCCCACCAAAGCCAGACCACAGGTGCCATTGGCTTTGGGGCACACTGACTACCAGCTCTGGGATCAGATCAGGTTCCTTGAGGCTTTGTCTAGTGAGGCTGTGAACATTTCAAAGGCCAGAGACCTCAGAGCCTGCTCAGACCACTGGCTCTATTGCCTGCCTGCCCTCATGTTGAAAAATGTTTTCCTGTGTCCAGATCCAAGCTCTTCTGTTTCAGCTTGTGTTTATTGCCCCTCATTTTCCTGTCACACACCATCATGAAGATCTCAGCTCCATCTTCTTCAGCATCTCCTTATGGGCTCCAAAGGGGTGCTGGTAGGTTCCCTCAAAGCCTTCTCTTCTCAGGCTGAGCAGGTCTGGTCTGCTCAGCAGTGAGGTGACAGATCACAGTGACCCATCACTTCTCACCACACTTTACTTTCAAATTCCTGATGAATTTTTAAAAGTTTAAGCATCAGCAGTTATATTCTGGTTTGGTTTATCTGAATCTAGTCCTTAGATAGGGTAAATCTACCTCAAGAATTTCCCCATTACCAAATAATTCTTCTTAAACTACTGGAAATCACTTTATAAAAGGGGAAAACAACAAAACAGCACTAATTGCCATTTATGATTTTGTCACATAGATTCAAATCTGAAATATAAAATTCCCTATTTCAGTAATTTCTCTTTCATTGAGTAGTAATACCATAGATGAGTCAAGGGTGTGTATCAAAAACATGAGTCATGTACACAATATGTACCAGCTTGGTGAGATCTTGCTTGTCTGGTGAGTCACACACTGTGAGTCTCCAAGTGTTGGGCATTCAGCCTGTCCAGCAGGTGGGTCTGGCCCCTCACTCTCCAGGTGCCTCCTACACTGCCTCTATCACATGCTCCACAAGTAGGTTATGCATGCAGGTACTGCCATTCCCACAGCTACGACTTTCCTCTGCATCCCCTTGTGGGTGGGGCCATCTTTTGTCATGTTACCTAATGGGACACTTCACAGTAAGGGTGGACAGAATTAGATGAACATGCTTCTCAGTACAGAATTGGTGTGATATTGTCGCAAATATGTGATGGGAAAAATCCCATAGAGATTCCTGTTGTCACAGATAGTTATGAAAGTCAAACTTTCTTGAGTCAATTTGCCAACTGCTCAATGATTTAACAGTGCTCTAACTCTATTGAATTACTCTATTGAGTAAAGGCTATTTACATATTTTTACTCTAAGAGACTGCATTTTTATAGTCAGAAATATAGTCTTCAAGTCCAGGCATGTGGAATGTGAGGGACTAATGATGCTATTAGTCAATACACGTCACATAATCTCTGAATGCCTTTGTTTACATGCTGTCTTTGTTTACAAAGGAAAATAAGTGTTTTCAACTTAATCACTTCCCACAGCCACATCAAAAGATTCTGAGAAGATATTTGTGAATGTTAACCTTTAACTGTATGTCCCAAAGATGAATCACATGCCAGTTCCTAAAACAGACTCCTGTGGTTGTCTTCAGCAATGCTTGCACTGTGTGTCAATGTGGATTGTCAAACTTGTTGAAATTTAATTTTAATTCCAGTTTAAATCCACTGACATTAGAAGTTTTAACAGTAAAATAGTACAACTTTCTTTTTCCTGCAACCTCATTTCATTAAGAACCAGGAATTTCTTGGTTAAAAGTGAGTAAATGTGGCTTAATTAATTGTTGTAGAATTTTAAGTGATACAGATTATGCCGAAGATAAAGGTTCCTGAGAGTCACTGCATTGAAGTTGAATAAACAAAGTTATTTTATTAAAAAATGATAACATGACATGTCTCTAAAATTTATAGGAATGGAATCATCTTGAAAACCTCCTAGGAGTTTGGGAAGAAAATTGTATTTGATGTAATAGGGAACATTTGTGATTTTTTAATGCAAAGTGATGTATTCTGCATGCTTGCTATCAAGAAACTTGTTCAATCTTCTCCTGCCTTTGGGATGACACTTCTGATGACTTTTAAAATGAGAGAAGACAGCTCTCCAGGAGAGATGGGAAATACTTGTATGCATACAATGGAAGTCTGCTACCTCCTGTGAAGTTTTGCTGGGAAATTAGAAAAGTTCCTCTGTAAACATTCATCTGGCTTTCAAAATTACAGAAAACATTTTTATTTTTATCAAATTACATTTATATGGAATTGTGTAACCAACAGGTAAGTATTTTTAAAAAAATTTTTAAAATCTACGATTATGTATTTTTAAGAGATTTTTCTCTCCCACAGATTAGTTTGTTTTTTTGGTTTTTTTTTTGCTTAATACACCATAATTTAGAGTGGAGTGAAATCAACACATTTTGCTATGGATTTCTCTTTCATGTAGATCAAATGTTTTGTAAGTCCATAGAGGTATAACTTTTGACTGTCATATTTATGTCTTACATTGTTCCTGAAAATGATTTAGCATACCTCAGATTTATATTTGAGTATTGATAATGTTTCTTTGTGAAAAAGATGTACGTTTGCACAATAATATTAATGGTTAATATTTTTGCATTTAAAAATTTTTCTTTGCTACGAGGTAATGAAGCTCATATATGATTTTGCTAAGCTTTGTAAGAAGCTTGCTGAATCTGAACATAAGAAAATAACATTCCATTCATATTAGACAATTATATATCTGATCATATGGTTATAGTCATTGTTTTCTAAGCAGTTCCAGGTGAAAGTATAAAGGGGAAACAGAAATAGAAAAGATAATAGAGTCACAAAGTTTTCTTGTTCATTTCCATAGGAAGTTGTAATAGTGATATCTATCCATGAACTGGGGCAGATGAAAGCTGGAATTCTTTCATTAATCACACATTCAATTGCTAATGAATCTCTCTGGAGACTTTGCATCTAGAGAACATCTGCTACACAAACGAGTGTTTTCTAAAGCTATGAATGACAGGTCCTGTTCGTGAAATATACTGTACTGAAGTTAGTTTCTCCTTTAAAATCTTACCCAGGGACAGAAGTAGTACAACTACCAAAAGAACTGTACTGCAAATTGTGTTAGCAAGAATAAAGCACAAACTCTGTTGCATTTATCATCTTGTTTTTGGTTTTTGTTTTTTGCTTGTTTGTGGATTCCCTCATATTTTTAACACCATAGCAATAATTAAAATGTAATTATAATGTATTAATATGATGTAATTAAAATGTATTAATATTTTCCTGTTCATTTTTTACTAGCCTCCTCAAAAGCTTCTGGAATTTCATACCTATTAATTTCATTGATGTTTAATTTCATAGCAAAACTTTGGTTAAAGATCTAGAAAAAATAAGGGCAATTTTTTCCATTTAGCACCAAGGGGGGAAAAAAATCACCTCTGAGCTGATCTCACAGATTTAAACATCTGAAAACAACTGTCTTCTTTTCTTAAATTTTGTGTGCTTACAATTGCAAACCTGACTAATATTTGAGAGTTATGAGAAGAGTGCCCATCATTAACATTTGATAAACATAAAATAAATCACGCTAAATAAAAATATTGCCACAATAAATTGGTGGCTGAGGGAGTTTAGCATATTGTATCGAGGTACTAATAGGGCTATAAATATAAAGCAATTTATTTTTATGGCCTTCTCTATTAATTTACCATTAAATTCTTTTTCTCTTATAAAATTATCCAAAATTCCTAGGTATGTTTTTTGTTAGCTTATTTTTCAAGTTCTTGTTCTAGATGTTTTTTGTTTGCTTCTCTCCTTCTCTTTTGCCCTCTTTCTCTCTTTCTCTTTCTCTCTCTCTTTCTCTTTCTCTCTCTCTTTCTTTTTCCCTTTCTCTCTTTCTCTCTTTCTTTCTTTCCTTCTTTTAGGTCAAACCTTTTTTTTGCAGTCTCCCCTTCTCATTTCATTAGTCTTTTAGTTATGCAAAATCAGTGTTCTGTGCCCAGCAGAAGCTTTGTGACACCCACCACACCATCTTTTTCATCCTTCTTGTGGCTGTAACTATTTCAGCACCTGCTCTTTCTTCCTGCCTTGCATGGTTGTGTATGTGTGTTTTCATACACACGCTCTCTTGGTCTGTGTTAGTAATAGTAAAGATTGAATAAAAGCCCCAGGTTATACATTCATTACTACAGAATGAAAAGAAGGTTTTTCTTTTCAGTTCCTTTTCTGACAGCTGTCTGGACAGGTTATTTCTGGACATACATAACATCTTAGCTTCATGGATGCATCTAACTTTGATTTACCAGATAGAAAAGATGTTTGCCTGAAGACATCTAAGGGCACAATTGAAAAGACAGTATTTCTTTGACCTTTTGTGCCTGCAGTGATGGGTATTCACATCTCTAAAATAAATTGTGATGGTGGTCATTCTAACTTGAAAACTTTGTTTAAAAGTGCAAATATTGTTTCTATAATTACTTTTTGGGGATTAAGTGACCTGCACTTCAGAAGACCAGATGCTAATGAGAATACAGGAAGACAGTATGATAAAGTATTCAACAGCCTTCATATTATTGGAAGGGTGTTGCACAAGTCAGAAATAGTGTTATTCTGTTTCTATGACTCCTTTTCTTCTTTTCCTCCTAGTTTCACACTTCCTCAGAGAATAACTGTTTGTGTTATTTCTCCTTTACATCAGCTCTTTGGTTGGATTAGTCAGGAAGCCCATTACCTTGTGTCAGCACGAGTGCAGTTATACAGTGCTTATGCTGAGCAATGTCCTGTCTTTCAAATTGTCTTATTATCCAGCTACATGGTGGACTCTTTGATGAACAAATGCTCTCTTGCAAAAGACCTTTGTGTGCAAAGGATTCTCATAGTCCTCCTCCTTACTCATTTTAATTGATTGTTCAGTGGCTTGGAAAACTAACTTCCTTCTCTTGTTGTAACTAATGCATTTCAGACCACCTGAGGCAGATATAGAGGGGCAAAAGCAGTGTTTGTATTGTGAGGTGTACAAATTGCAGATAATTTTTTTTCCCTTGGATATTCTTGTGAACAAACAAAATAAAGGACAAAAAGCATATGCTGTAATGCCAGTGGGATAAATATCAATCTCACAACTGCAAATTTAAAAAGAGAAGGTACTCATCAATAATTTATGTAAATCTCACAATATCCATACAGCTTTTAACATTTCACTACCCTTATAAAGAAAAGAATTGAGTACTTGGTTTAGCAAAAAAATGAATAAATTAGGATAAATTTGGTTTACTTTTATATTTTTTCCTTCTCAATTTATAAGTTTGTGCTGCCATAAAATTAAATGCCCGTTTTCCTGTTCCCCACATCAAGACAGTACCAGATTTTCTTCTCCTTAATTGGCTGAAAAATGATGTCTATGAAATAATCAAATTTCCCTTGAATCAGCAGGTTTCTTAGCTTGCTTGCTGCATGAAGGAATAAGAATTTAATGATTCCAGGCAAATTATGCAATTCAGCAATGGAGTGGAA
>WEKY01026083.1:8461-28829 GCA_013390045.1 Picathartes gymnocephalus
TTTTTTTGGGTCTCTACTGTAATTTCTTGTTCTTTGGTCTCCCTTAAGCTCAACTCTCTGGCCTACACAAATGATTTGAAGATCTCAAATTAACGTATGTGTGCCACAGTGCAGCTGCATGATCTTGCAAAGAGCTCCTGAAAGTTTGCTTTAACTTGTAGTTCCTTAGTATTAACCACTCTGCTGTTTGCTCTTAGAGTGACTGTTTCTGCCTTCAAGGCAGAGGCAGCTTCTTGCTGGGGCTGGAAATTTGAAAAGATAAGAGACAGGTTTTCTGTTTGTTTTCCTTTGTCCCTAGACCTCTGTCTTCTCTGAAACTATTCTTCATGTCTTTGCCTATTTTTCGCTGTATTTTGACCTCCCTATCAGCTTGCTTGAAAGCTGCAGGTATTGTGTGTCCATTCTACCAGAATTTCTCCCTGACCTCATTAAAAGAGATTTTCTCCCTACAGGGGAGCAGCACCTGCAGGGGTGGGGAGAAGAGTGAATCTCTAGTTCAGCTCAACATACAGTAAAAAAAGTAGATAACCAGAAAAATAATTTTGAGGAGTACAATGGGTTTGAGATGGCTTCAACTCACCTTCTCCTTCCTGGTGATCAGGGATGCCTGTTGTCACGTCTGCTGGAATATTAGAGAGACCAGGAGTGGGAATCATGTTGGAATTGTGACTGGACTGTGTATTGAAATTGCTATAATTTACTACGAGTAATGTACATTTGCATTATGCATTCAGTACGTTTTGTATTACTCCACTAAATCAGAAATCCAATGTGACACCAACTATATTCAGACAGGTACATCTTAATGAAACATTTCATCTGCCATGTGTGGACAATCTAAAAGAACCTACTCTGACAGAAAAAGGGGACAAAAAAAAAAGGGCAAAATCAAGATTTAGCCTTAACAATGAATTCAAACTGACTTCATTCTGGAATGGCCTTGATCTCCAATGGTAATGGATCAAAGCAAAAATTTAGTCCCTAATTTCATTATTTCATATGGTAATGGATCGAAGCAAAAATTTAGTCTCTAAATCCATGTAGCATAAGGTACAATAGGCTTCTCTTTCTTGGCATTGGGGACAAGCTAAAAGAATCCCATATCACACGTTAAAAATGTCTAGTTAATTTAATGGGGAAAGCTAAGCAGGGCTGCACTTAGGGTGAGAACAAGAGGCTTGCACAGACAAGACTGGGAATGCACATACCTCAAGGTTAAAGATGGTGCACTCCTTTAAGGGCAGACATACAATGTTAATTTAAGTACTCAAAGTGATTTTGTGTAAGTGGGAGGGCAAAAGGACACCAAGTTCTCTTACTTTGTCATTGGGTGATACAATATAGTAGCTGGAAACCTACTAGAAACTTATAATTAAAGGTCTCTGCAGAATATATGAAGGTTCTGCTGAGCTTCCTGAATAATTCTCGGTGAAAGGAGAGGAAAAATTCCTTTGAAAATACAGGAGGCAGTGAATCTGTCCTCTCTGTGTGAGAGAGCTCCAGCAGAGCTGCTGAGGCCTGATGTCACTGAAGGGATATAATACTTGAAGTACAGCATGATCAAGTAAAATATGCAGAAACCAAGCACAGCCTTAGGCTCATTTCCTTTTAAGCAAGCAAATAAAAAACTAAGGATATGGCAGGGGAAAACAACACAGGGAAGAAAGCAAACCTTTCATTCAGGAATGTGAGGTACCCAGAAGTTACCTCTGTGGCAACAACAGGGCATGGGTATTATTTGACCCAAGTTATGGACCACCCTCTGTGGTGACCTCTGTGTTTCTGAGGGTGCAGAACATGTTATCCTGAGCTGTCTGCTCAGGCCCCGCTCTTTCAAGTTTATTGGTATGGATGGACCTGGGTGCCTGTAAAGAATCTGTGTTGCACCCATTAGGGCTGTTTGCAGATGTGGTTTTACTGTGTGGCTATGTTCATTCATTCTGGAGAAGGAAGGATAAATAAAGCTCCACAGAAGGATAAATAAAGCTCATTTTCCAGAATATCCATAAATGTAATTGTGAGCTGATCTCCCACCACTGGTGCTGGACCAGTGGATTCTGTCTCTCTGGCATTTTTGAGCCCTGATGGAAGCATGTGTATCTTGTGGACCCCCTGTGATGCCTTGCCATCCAGACAGTAAATGCAAAAGGTACAGTTGGGTGGCTTGTGGCAGTGAGCAAAAAGTGCACCTTCACCAGATGCAGATTGGTCTCATGGTTTGATGTGCTCCACCACCACACTCTCCAAGTTTGTGGTTTAAAAGAATTGTTTCTGTCTTACAGTTCATGTGCTCTGGTAAGTCTTCTTGTCCACCAGTTTTTCTGGGCCAGAGTTTTGTCTTTGATCTTTGACAAAAACTGGATAGATGAATTAACATATCAAAACAAATAGGCTTCTTTTATTATCTTTCCCCCAAGCCAGCTAACCTGGAGCTTTTCCAGGAGCAGAAGCTCCTCCATTTGTTACATCTTTTTATGCTGATCAAGGTTTGCCATCTTTGTGTAATAGGACACAGAACTGGGAATAGAAGAAGCTTGTTCCTACCAATTTCTATTTGATCTTCTCTTCACCACACTGCCATTGAAAGATTTTCCCCACCTCTGCAGTTGGCTACAGTATAAAATCACTTGCTGCTAACAGTGCTCTGCTGCTCTTTCTCAATTTTTCTTCAAGGTTTTTTTTTTCTAGACACTCAGCAACAGATAGAGTTGGTTCAGCCCAAGAAGTTGTTGAGTTAGAAAAGTAGAGGAAAGACTTTATCCCATAAAGTCACAGAGGATAAGGACATTTGTTTCCAGTCTTTTCATTTAGTTTGTCTCTATCCAAGATAAGGTAAAGGACAAAATATAATGTCACACTGTTCTCATACAGAGGTTTCTTTTTTTATTCCTGGAGCATAGCAATAGGAATTAGCTTAGAGAAGACTGAGAAAAAGAAGAAGACAAGTTGCTGTGAACTATCACAGTCCCCTGTTATGGTTGCTGACTTTCTGGATTTCATGATGTCTCAGTAGTTGAAGGTCAGTTCAGTCTTCCATCTTCTTAAGACAGGTGTTTCAGTGAAGCTCTGAGCTTTCGTGTTTAAAACAAGGCAGCCCTCCCAAATCCACAGTTCCCAACCTGCTGGCTGTGTAAGAAGTGGTAAAACATGTTTTCCTGGTACCAAGGACTTCAAAACTGCTGGGCATTTTTAAATCACACGCTGCTGATCCTCTTTCTCCAAGTGAAATAGTAGCACTTCCTACTTTGTAGACAATGGGAGTCTTATCACTGCTGTGTTAAAAGCAGAGTTATGCCAAAGCTGTGAGCTGTTTTGAAAATCCCTCCTTGAGTTGCAAGCTTTAATCTCCTGGTCCTGCTAGTAAAGCCTATACATTCCTTCAGCCCCTCTCTGGCTTTAAAAGAAGTGAACCTTCTTAGTAAGATTGTGTCTCAAATGTGAAGTGATATAGGCATGAATGAGAAGGGTTTACATGGACTTGGAAATCGCCCTTTAGTTTTTTCACTCTCTTGTCATAGGAACAACAATCTTTCCTTTGCGTAGTAAAAAATTATCGGTATATGTTAGCTAAACTTTACAGAGGAGGATGTGACATGGTTTATCTGGAAGGATGACAAGGCATGAAAAATAATCGCAGTGACTTGAAAACCCAAAAGTGCAATTTTGTGCATGGTGCCATTTCTGATTTGCATTTCAGTGTGTACCAGTGGCAGGAAAAAAGACATAATTAGTGCCATAAAGCATGGACTTCCAATCCCCTTGAGAAACACAGCAACCACTTCTAGAGTTTTAGTTGATGTGGTGATATTTAAAAACAGCAATATAAGATCCTGGAAGCCATGGTAACTCTTCCTGTACAGAGACACTAAAATGTAAAGCACCCTGTGGTGTTTTGTATAAAAGCTACAGGTTCAGTGGCTAAAAGTATTGTTCTGTTGTACAAGATGTATCAGCCTCTGCAGGTGTTGCCCAGTACAGACAGGCTCCCCCTTGAACAGGGGCCATATGTTATGCCCCTAAAGGGCTGCCCCAGGATGGGAGGAGCAGCAGGATTTGGTCAGTCTCTCACTGCTGACCTGCAGCTGAGGGCCTGCAATTTCACCTGTTTCTTTTTCTCCCCAACAAGCCCCCAGAGCCCTCAGGTAAGACTTTGGACTAGGATGTTAGCCTTATCAGCTGCTGAGGTAGTGCAAAAGGTGTGTGTTGGCATGGGAGCTGCCTCACCGGGAAGCACTTCTCACGTGAAAGCTGTCAGGGGCAGACGGTATTTGGTATCTGACTTCGTGCTTCTGTGCTCATGAGAATTACCTGTGCTGCTCAGTGCTGCCCTTCTGCAAAGCTCTCATTACGGGGATCACTCTGTAGACCCACCACGTGGGTCTTGTGAAGGAAGGGGGTCTGCCGGGCACTGCACCAGGGTGCAAAATCTGGAGCCCTGCACTCTATGTCAAGCTCCTCTAGAGGTTTGCAGTATTGTGTGGCTTTCTGCTTGGGTCAGAGTTGTGTCTTGGCTCCACTGAAATGTGCCAGGCTTCCAGCCAGAGGCTTGCAGCAGGGATTCTGCCTGAGAGTACTGTGCAAAAATTTGCTGGGGCCCTGATCTTGCTTGGAGCTTCTAGATTGCTAAAGCAATATAAAGGTTAGCAAGAATAACTCATTACAGACAGACTTGCAGAGCTATTCCCACAAAGAGTCCTAGAAGGATTGTCTCTGAGGTGTATTTGACTGGCTCCACTTACCTCTGCCTAATGCAGAGCTGTACTTTCACACCAGTTTCTGGCAGGCTTGAGCAATCAGTAAATCACTTCAGGTCCTTAAAACCACGACTGCCAGATGTCCTCCTGTAGCTGGAGGGGAAACAGCACTCTGAGTTGTTGTGGTGTTTCCCACCCTAGGAAAGGTGGCTTTTGTTTTTCCTACAGCACTCAAATGAAGCTGAGTGCCATTAGTGTATGTTTTGTAACTTTTTCTGGCAGCAGATGATGGTGAATGGATGAATGCAGTTATTCCAGATGTTAAGACTTATACCAGTCTGCACCTATAATGACAATACCAAAAATCTCAATATATTTCCACGCTTAGAGAGAAGTGATAGCTTAGTATTACTGTGTGGTTTTTTCTGTTTACTAGAGTCTTTTAGACATACCAAAAATGGTAAGCTGTTCCCAACTATATTGAATGAGCCTCTGAAATTTTTCCAAATGTACAATGGTTGTTGACTTCATACTGGTGATCCAGTGGTTGAAGGTATTCATGCTATAAACCTTGTAGAGGATTTTTTTGCCTTCATCAGTCCCTTAAGGTTCATGTTTTACTGTGCAGATAATTGTATTTGTGTGCTGTTGTCATGGTTGCATAGGTACAGATTTTCCCATCCTGGAAGAGAGAGGAAATTTAAGAGCATGTCACTGAACAGGTAAAATCACACAGCGGCACATGCCTGTTGAAGCAGCAGGATTCTGTTCTTCCTCTTATCTTTTTGCTTCTCCAACCCCTCTTCCTCCAGTTCTGCACTCTTATTTTAATTTGTGTTCTGCACTCTTTTAATTGCCTGCAAGGAGCTCCTAAGCCCTTTTCTTCTCACCTAAGGGCTGATAGTGGTAAGATCATTATCATAGAGCTAAACAAAAGGGCCAAACCAGTGTACAGAGCTTCTGACAGTCCACCTTGCATCTCCCAGCTCCATTCCAGTATAAATCTCTACATGGATTTCACTTTTTTTTGTCCTTCTTGCACCATTTCTTTCCAATCTCTTTTTCCTCTGCAATGTTTACATCCATGAATCTCTGGCCCTTGGACTGTCTTTCCTCTTCTGCTTCCCAGGAGTCTTTACTGATTTCTTTCTTTAATTGTGTCCATGTCTGCATTTGCAGGAGAGGTCAGGTCAGGAAGCACAGGCTATGTCAGAAGAAGGGGAAGCATTAGAGGAACTGTGAATATCCTAGGCCAAATTTAGACCTCTAGAGCTGTAGATACCTCTTCTGTCCTCATGATCCTGGATAGGCCTGAGCAAAGAGCTGGAGGTCAGCAAACCAGCAGATTCCTCTGTCACCATCTGCCATCGTGTAATGAGGCACTTGGTGTGAGACAGGGCTGCCAAAGATTTCTCTGTCTGAACCCTTCAGGCAATTTTGTTTTGGCTCTTTGTAACAAAATAAGTGTGACCACAGCAAGGCCAAGTAAGTGTGTAGTGTGCTGCGTTGACATAGGTAAGGCAGTCACTGAAGATGCACCAGCAAGGATGCCCTCAGCCAAGCCACAAATGCTTCCAGTGAGCTGGATATCCATTTTGGTGACTAAGGAGGTTGATCTGGTGTGACCAGCCAGCAAGGCACTTACTGGTATCTGAAACAACAAACTGGTTCTGCTCTGGAACTGGAGGAGCAAGGCGTGGAGATTTAGAGCAAGTGCTGAAAGCCTTCCTGGCTCCCCTCATATATTCATAACTGGCTAATGTACCAAAACCTACTTTGCTGCTATTGTGTCCCTGTTGGATCTTTCAAGGTAGCACAAAGATGTTGCCATTTGCTGCCAAGGTGCCTCTGTTTTGTTGTGTAAACACATTCCTAATGTTTCTCAGGATGTATGGCTTTAAGAGCTTGGTTTTCTTTGGGTTAGCAAAGCAAGTAATGGGAGTAGCTGTGTCCTGCTGGCACTTTGAGGGGAATGGAAAGAGACAGAAAGCAATTATTCAAGTTAGAATGTGTGCAGAGCATTTTTATTATTGTTATTTATTGTTTTATGGTCACGTGAATAGTGCTGCACTTCGGAGGAGGCAAAGCGAGCCTTCAACACAGCTCGTGTAAATCACCACGGCCCCATGACACCTCTGGATTTACACCAGCTTGCTTTCTCTACATCCTGGCCCTTGGTCTCAGCCTCCAAAAATTGCCTTGTGCGTTTTAAATGTGAAAAATTGGGACAGCAAGCATGATGAACAAAAGAGAGGGGATGGAGAGGAAGCAACCCAGCTTGCTGCCTGATGCCAGATGCTGGGTGCATGGGCAGAGCATGACCTTCTCTCCTCTCTGATTTTTCATCTGAAAAGCTTTGGTAAACCTTTCCATAGTATTCTGACTAATAGTTACATTGGAGAAGGAAATGCACTTGGGAGGCAGGGCATGTTATAAATCCTTGAAGTGAAAATAGCTAAAACAGCTAAATTCCTGTTTGCATTAAAATATGTTGGTTTGTCTGCTTCTCTGGCTGTTTAGTTGGCAGTTTTTTAATTTTTTAAAACATGGAGGTGAGTATCCCCTTGTGCTGCTTAACACACATGGAAGCTGTTGCAATGACTGAAGGTTCAATGTGAGACAACTCACCCATTGGTTTGGGTTTGGCCATGATTTAGAGCCTTTTCTGGTTGTCGTGGTTTTGTCCATCCACATCTCAATGCTTAAGGTTTCCTAGGGTAGGGAAGCGCAGCTGTGGAAAATCATGGACGTGGTTGTACTGAGATGGTGAGGAGTTGTGTATAAAGAATGTTTTTAGGGGGGAAAGTGTGCAAGGATTTAATTATTTATTTATTCTGTTTTGGGAGGCGGGAATGAGTGTTTCTGACTCCTGTCACTTCAGAAAACTTCCCGAGGCCCCCGTGGCTGCTCTGCTCTGTTCACCTACCACCCTGGGGGACCCCGGCTGAGTGTGCCAGCAGCTGCCACTGTTCCTGCAGAGGCAGAGGGGAGGCACCACATGGGCTTGCCCTGCTTCCTCCAAGCAGGTGCCTCTGGAGTTGTGGCAGGAAAACGAAGGAAGAAGTGGGTTGTGTGGGCTGGCTGTAACCAGGGCATTGGGGTGGTGGTGATTAGGTTCCTGATCATTGCAAAGGCCAAAGCAGTCAGAGCTATCAAGATGTGTAGGATAATAAGACAAGGTAGCTTAGAAAATTTAATCCCTATTAATTTCCATGGATTTAAAATTGGTTTAACCTTTATAATTAGCAAAATAAGGCTTTTAGTAATCATCCCCAGAGAAAAAGGGACTTCATATAAAAAAAAAACCAAAAAAGCAACCCAACAACAAAAAACAAGCCTAATTTTGCCTTCTTATCTGTTCTATGCTGACTTCTGTGGCACATTTCACTGCTGTGTCTTCCAAGCAGCCCAGGTGAGGTGCCCTGCTCTGCCATCAGGCAGTGGTCTCTGCACAGTGTCCCTCTGACATCAGCAGCATTGCTGTAATTCACCTTGAGGGTGCTGATCAGTGTGTTCACTGCCAAAACAACTCTGGCAAGCTTTCTAGGTAACCCAGTTTAACAAGCTGTGATGTCTGTATTTTCCACTCTAGCTGTTAACATAACATTGTAAGTTTTTCATTTCTACTCGGTTATTGTAACTCGTGCATTTGGCTGTATCTCTGTCCTTGCAGTTTCAATACTGACAGTGACCTAACTCTAGCTGAAGTAAAGCTAAGCCTAATGAGGCGTCAGACCTTAAAATATCCTACTTACATTTTTACAAAGCAAAGTTGTAACTTTTCCAAGCTTAATTTGCAGTTTAACTATACAAAATTGTGAAAAGCTGGATGGAAAGAAACAGGACCTCTCACAGAATTTCAGATTTCTTTTCTCCTAAAAAAAAAAACTTGACCCACTCATTGATCTGAATGGAGAAGTTTTAATTCTTGCATTTTTTGTAAAGCGGGAAGTGCAGCCTTTTTCCTATCAAACTGGGAAAAAGTGTTAGGTGAAATATTGTTTCAGTCAGTGGAAGGAAAGGGAAAATTATGCACTTTACCAAAACCAAAAAAAAAAATACTTCTCAGGGGACAGAGAAACATTTTGAAAAGAAATATCAAAATGCTCAATTTTGAAGTGGTTTGTTTGAACACTTTCATTTCTACTTTTACCTGAACATACCTGTTAGCTAAATTTCATTTGAGTTTTCACATATTCCTAGATGAACCAGAAAAATATTTTAGACTTTTTTCTTGGTAGTTGATTTTATATTCATGTGAAGACTAGTGTCTAGCAACTGTTAGCATAAGAGAGCTATGGCCTCCAGGAATAACCTCCGAAACTGAAATTTGCTGTGCATTTGAGCCACCTGCATCACCAAAAGAAAAGGAGTCCTTCCCTACTCCTGTTTTTTAACCCAGCCTCATGCAGCTTGGATGAAGCTGTAGGAAGCCTAGAAAAAAAATGGAATAGCTCAGAGAGAAGCAGAGCTAATGAACCCTAATTTCCCATGTGTTTGTGTTTTGGGGAGCAACTCCATGTAGTTTCCTGGGGCTTGGTCAGAGGGAGAATTCACGGTACAGTCCTAGCCAGGGTCTTAAACAGCATTTTCACTTGCTCTCCTGCTAACTCCTGCAAAATACACGAATGTTTCTGAGGGCACTTCCTCCCTGCCAAATGCAAAGGAAATTGGCTAATGAGCTCAGAGTCAGCAGAGGGAGGAAAAAAGGCACATAGAGAGCATTTAACTGGTTTGGAAGCCAAACCACAAACTTAATCCTTGGAGAACACCGTCATGTGACATGAGGAGTTGAATTGCCAGTGGGTGTGGGAGGGAGGTGAGGCAGTTATTATCCTAGCATGCATGGGGATGCCTCAGTGGGTGGGAAACTCCTAAAATTCAGCTTTGATTGGGAAGTTAAATCAGTTAGTAGAAAAAGACTGCTGTTCTATAACTGCTTTGCTCCCTCTCATGTCCCATGGTATGACTGAGGGGCCTTGCCAACTGAGAGGAGAACAGAGAGTTGGAGTCTCCGATAGTGAAAGCTCCCTGAGGCTGTCAGTGCTCCAGGGCCCTGATGCCAGCAGGGCTTCCAAACTGATTTAGAATGAAATGAAATAGTGGGGAAGGAGAGGAGGAGGAGGAGGCATAAATATTTTTCCCTTGTAAACTTATTTTCCCCTTTTGTGCATGAGCTAATGCAATGGAAAGTGATGCAGCTAAAATAAGAGCATTTGTTGGGAGCTGCGTGCTGTGCTGTGAGTTATGGCTGGAAATCACTCGCTGGCCAGTCCATTCCTTCTTTCCTGCACTGTATCACCATGTGCTCCCAGCAGTGCCCGAGGCAGAAGGCCCCTGGGAAGTGTAATGGATGTGGTGGGGTGACAAATGCAGATCTGGTCAGTGCACAGAGTGAGGGCCACGTCTGTGCTTTTGCCATTGTAACTGTGGTTCAGTACCTGAGCCCATAAAAGTGAGGGGTGTCACCAGCCACGGGGGAAGGAATAGCAAAAGGGCAGACTTCCAGCAGGACAGGTTGTGGGATGTGCCACTTCCTTCAGGAAGCAAGAGGGCTGCTCACGGTATGTGCACTTGTAAATGAAGTTTCACTTCCTGCTCCTTCCTTTTGCTGCCTGTTTGAGACGCTCTCTCTGTTGCATCCTTACCTGGTCCGCAGCACATTACCACAAACACTGTAATGCAGTTCTAGCTGTGAAGTGCCTCGTGTTTTCCCATGGTGCGCATCGCCTGCAGACACTTCTTCCTGGCCTGCATCTTCTAAATGAAACTCTCATTTTGATGCGTCTTCCATCTGCTTAAGTGTTGGCCATAAATAACAACATATTACAAAATTGCCTTCTTGTCAACAGACAGATTGTTTATGTGTCGTTTCCTCTATCCTTTGTATTGCTGCAACTTCCTAGGGAAGGAGGATTTATTGGTATAGCAACATTTGGGAATGGAACCAAATGGAGTATGAAATAAATATAGTCAATTTTTGGTATTACATTTTTTTATTTTTTTATGAGGCGTCTTCTTTCATTGACGGCTTTGTATCTCACCATGTGGCATCCACTAGCTTTGCCATATCATCTGTTGTTTAGGGTCTTGTATTTCCAGAGTATGTTTGCAAGCTGAGTGTAGAACTGTGAACCACAGTCCCACGGTATTTTTGACTGAAAGCTAATCTGGAATTTCTGCTCACTGTAAGCTAATCTTAAATCGCCACAGCCTCATTTTAGTGTCTAATTGGAAAAAAGGGCTCTATCAATTTAAAATGCAGCTGGGAGATTGGTCAAGGGTCATTTTAGGAAAGAAACAGAAGTTTCTATTTTCTATGATTTCTAAATCAAATAGGTTATAGAGAAGTACCCTTGTCTTAAGTACTGTGTTTCTTGTGCCAGTAAATTGTTAAAGCCCTTTCGCTCAGAAGGCAGTGCACTTTCTTGTGTGGATGCTCCCTTCCCTAGTGGCTGACTCAGCCTGGCTATTTGGGGACCAGCTGATCTGGCCATTGCTCAGAGTCCGAATGCAGAATTTTACAAGAGTTCACAGTTTTCATGTTGAGCACTGTTGGAATATTGCTCTGTCATTTGAAATGCTGAAATATTGTTACCGAAGGCATTGAAGGCCTGTATTGTCCCAGGGATAAGTGTTCTTATCCCAGCGAGATTTACTGTAGATGCAGTGGATACAATGTGCGCCCGACTCGTACCATTGGGGTGGTTAAAGTGCAGAGCTGGGTGTCTGTCCCTTGTGGCCCCAGCCAGCAGTAGCACGACTGTCCTTGGTGCTGGGTTGTGCTATTCCACATTTGTTTTGTAAAAGCAAGCTTCCTGAATTCTTGTTTATTGAGGATAATTACATATGTAATATGTGTGCAGCTCATCCTCACACACAATTATATTTCCAAACAGAGTTAGTTCAAGATGGAAATGTTTGTCTGTCTTTCTTGCTGTTGTACAAGGGTACTTTTGTTCCATCCCGCAGAGGAATGGGGTCTGGCTAAATAAGGCAGGCATATGCTTTTGAGGGAAGAGTCCTCATCTACGCAATGAATCCTCCTGGCTCTAGGCCACTCAGCTGGACCTGGAGAGTTTTGATGATGATTCAAGAACAAAAGCTCAGCTTAACAAGGCCTGTTGCCATTTCTGCGTAGACATAAGTCAAGTCTGAGACACGCTGCTAGCCTTTTTACAACATATGTGACAAAATTCCCACAATCTGCTGCTCTAACTTTTCCAGAGGGACAGAATTTGGACCGCTTGTTTGCCTCAAGGTTTATTAGATTCTTTGGAGAACTGACAGGGTGAATAGCTTTTATTAAAAAATGGTTTCCTTTAATCTTCACTGAACTTTCTTGGCTTTACTGGTGCTATGTTTTGCAATTAACACTGGTGGATTTTGTGATGCAGAGATCACTGGCTTAACTCTGTTTCTGTTCAGACCTGTAGTAAGCCTCCCAGAAAATCCCCCTCTTTGTTTCCCTTAGCCAGAGCTTGATTATACAAATGTATACAGAAATGTACCTTTGCTTGCATGCATGGATTAGTCCCTTAAAAAGAGTTGACACTCATCTTCCTCAGAGAGAAAGCCAGAAGGCTTCAGGCTGCTGAGAAGAGGGAAGGTCACCACAGGGTCTGCAGAGTGCAGGGAGGGAATGCCTAATTTGGCCTCTGCTGTGACAGGTGAATGCGTTGTAGAGATCCCAAGGCTCAGATAGAATTTGCAGAGAGCCTTGGAGGTTTGGTTGAAATCCCTAGAGACATACAGTGAAGGCAAAGCAAGCAGGGGGATTATTTATGATCTGCTTCTCCTCAAGTTTTTTCATTACTGTTTTTTTTATTCCCTCAAGTGAGAAAGTTGGCTGGTCCTGCTTGCTCCCGATGAAAATTTGTCTTCTGAGATTTAAAGATCTCTTCACGTAGCTAAAGATGTTGAGTCTTTGGGGGGCATTTGTTGCTAAAAGCAGAACAAAAACTTCTGGCTGCATTATGTTTGTAACATGAAATGGCTCTGTTTTATTCTTAGTATAAATATATCTTTGTCTTACGGAAATAGATTTCATAACTGATCTTATACTGACCAGAAAATAAGTGGCACTAATCATAAGAGGCAAAACCCTGATGTACAAATTTCTTTTTTAACAATAGTGAAAATCTTGTAGTTTTAAGTAGAGTGGGCATTCCTCAGAAATTATTATTTCATTGCCTGCTTAATCTTACACTGGGATTCAAGGGAGATGAATTACAATTCCTAGATATATTTCTCCACTTTAAGGGTAGTGATGATTATCAGAATATCAACATATCTGAAATAATCTTCCTTTTAAAGAAAGGAGGACACTCATCCACTATATCCCAGGTTTGTACTGGATAACGTGGGGGGGTTTTTTACATTTCTAGAAGAAAAGATTAAGAAAAAGCATTCCAACAGAAAAGGACAGGGGATTAGGCTTTCTGCTCAGGATCTGAAGTCTCTGTGGCTGGTCTTTAATTGCCAGTCAGGCAGACATTTATCAGGAATGACACAGGCAAAACTGAGCTTGCCTTGAGGTGGAAGTTTGCCCTGTAACTTCTTGAAGTCCCTTCCATCCCTGTGGGTGCATGGTAGTTCCAAGCACTATGGACTTATCTTCCTGACAGCTGTTGCTTGTCATTGGATGTGTGTGATTTTTATCTCTCTATACAGAGAATAATCTATATGCTTAATGAACTGAGGACCTATTTAAGAAGGGAAAAAAAAAAAAAAGGGAGCAGTGGATAAATTCCCAAATCAGATGCTAAATAATTTTAAAGCTCTCTGATTCTACATGTGTTTATGACAATCTTTTGTCCTTTTCTGTGTATATTTTCTCATGGCCTTTGGCTAAATGATTGTGTTTTTTGTGCAGAATCCCTGTCTCAGCCTGAGCAGTACTTGAAGAACTGGTAGCAGCTTACTGTTGGTTGTTCTTCATGTTTAAATCAGTCCCTGTACATTTTCTACTTCACACTGTAGCTTGCTCTAAAAGCAAGGCATCTTTATTTTCCAAAAGATATTTCCAGTGTTGCTTCCTGCAGAATAATCTGTTAAGAGAATTATCAGTGAGTGTAATTCACTGTGCCCCTGAGATGCAGTTAGAGAGACAGAAAAGCTAATACCAGTAAAAATGTCAATTTATTGTTTCAATTCAGTTATTTGGTTGTGCAAATTCTTATTTTCTGCTGTGGTGTCAAACAGCAGTCTCTAGGCAATGCAAAAGTTTGAGGTACTTGCTGCTCTTTGACAAAGTCATGCAACATGAGTAGTCAGAAAATGAAGTTCACACTGTTAAAGATCATGCAAAACTTTATGGTTTCCAAACATTATAAATGTAAAAATGTAGTGTCCCAAGTCATGGTGTTCATGCTCTCTTTTCCATGCCACTAAGGTCCTACTGAACAAAAATGAAAGAGCCATGGCATGGATACTACTGTGTTTTATTTTCCTCATAGTCCTGAAAAGCAGCTCAGGGGAAAAGGGTGATAATCACCATGTGTGTCATTTCTTGGGTGGATGTTCATAGCCAACACATTAAAGCAAAGTCCCAGAGTGAAGCAAAGCATGGGGAATACATTTGTACTAGTATTTTTCAATACATCTAATATTAGACTTGATAAAAAGTCTCTGCCCAGAGTTCACTGCATGTTTTTGTTTTTTTTTTAGCTGCCTTCCACTAGGTGTTTGATGCTGTAGGAAACAGTGATATTGGCACAGAGCCTTGTCCTCATGTGTAACCCATGAAAGAGCTCCCTTTCTGAGGGAAGACTGCAGGTTCTCTTACTACTATGACTGGGTTCTGCTCAGCTGTCTCATCGAGCAGAGATTTTTTCCTTTGCTTCCAACCCTGTGTTCTATTTATCAAGATTTCCCTGTATTTTCCTGGGTGGTCAGGCTTTGGCCCTCCTATTCCTGCAGTTAGAGTTCCTGCATGATATTGAAAGACAACTTAATGACACTTTTACTGCCTTGGGATGTAGGCAGAGAAGATGTTCTGAGGTCCATTTAGAGCATGTTTTATGTACACTTATGAAACCTAGGCAGCTAAGAAGAGTGGAGCCATCCCCAGTGTAGCAGTCAGCATTTTTGACTCAGTAATTTCTGTAAAACAGAGAGTTATCAGACATTTTAACCTGGTTTTCTTTTTAGTATTTTAAAATAGTTTCTATCTTGGAGAAATGTGTACAAATGGGCCATCTCTTTGACATCTGTGCACGGAGACAGCTCCTAACATGATACAGATCACAATGTTTCACCGTGCAGAAGTGTGTAGCATCCATAGGTCAGTGTTTTCAATAAAGCTGTTGCTTTATGGGGGTCTAAATAGAACTTTGCAGTCCAGTGCTATCCTGCCTATGAGTTACTGGCTGACCCTGGTGCTTGCCAGCAGGTTCTCTGGTGTGTCTTGCTGTCTCCCCACTAAGTGAAGTTATATTTCTGTGTGATACAGCAGTGAGGATGCTTCAAGCATGGTACTTTTCCTCTGTGTGTGGTGGGCTGCTGTACAAGAGAAGCCTCAAGTCCCTGGTCCCCTCTGTTTTATGGCAATTCACATTGTGGGGCTGTGAAATTTTTAGTACCAGGTCTGTCCTGCTCTGGCAAAACTCGAGCTTTAACAAGCTGCTTGCCAGACAATGTGTCTGTGGAGTATTTCCACAGAGTTTCTGACCTTTTAGCAGCTTTGGTATGCAAAGCACAAAAAAGTTCCCTTATTTCCTTAATATCTGGCAACTAAGGAACTTTACAGCTTCATGGTTGCTTTCTCCTATTATTCTGTACTGGATTGAAAGTTGCATCTTCCAAGAGTGCTGCTTTGTCTTTGATCTCACAAACAAATCTGAGCTTAGAGGACCTGGAGACAAGGCTGGGTACACTGAGAATGGGAGCAGAAGCAGGTATCTCCTGCTTCACTGCCAGATAGCCAAACAATTAACTTCAGGACTTCAGAAAACTCTTGCTGTTTTCTTTTGACACTTCAGAAGTGCCTTCACAGGAGCCATTACCATTTGAGCAGTGCGATATTCGCTTTTGGGCTGCTGATGCGTACAACATGAAAGATGAATTTTCTGCTCAGACACTCCCCAGCCTATTGTAGTAGAAAATTGTGCTCAGTGCTACATCGTTGCTTTTGCTGTACATTCTGTGTTATATTTCCAACGCTTGAATTAGGGTTACAAATTTCTAGAGTAATGCGATGACAGCATAACCTTGGAACTATTTTAAGACAGTGTGGCAGGTAATAGAGACCCCAAATTTACATTTGGTAATAAAAACATGGCCTCTATAAAATTTAATATGGACATAGAAATATTATTATGACTTTGCAAATCATTGCAATGGAAAAGCTCCCCTGCAAGGCTTTCTGCCCAAAGGCAGCACTTGGCAGCGGGGGTTTCCTCACTTAGGTTAAATGTGCCATTGTAGTTTTCAGTCTTACAGGGTGATGGTAACAGAAGGAAGTGGTAGCAAAAATAAATTTTATTTTTATTGTTGGCTTAGATTCAATAATCTAGGAAGTTATTAATAACTGCAGCTACTTGAATATTTTAGAAGATGCATCTCTGTTTTTTTTCACATTAGTTATTTGATCATTTCCGCCTGATTATTGTTGTTTTGTAATTACAGTGGTGCCTAGAGGATCAAATTAAGTTGAGGGTCTCTTACTCTGTCTGCTAAGATGAAGTTCTTTCCTAAAGAAGCTGCAATCTAAGTTGCTGTGATAAAGAGAGGAGAAAGAAGATAAAACAGTTTGCTCAGGGTTATAGCAAAGTCTCTGGCAAAGCTGAGTTGTCATCTTCTTGGAATACTTAATGCCAGAATGACAGACTGGTGGTTTGTCTTTAATACCCAAGATGGTGGTATTTAATAGAGATGAGAAGTCTAGAAGGAGAAATAAAATCCAGTTTGTGCCAATGTGAATGAATTCATGAAGGCTCGGATGTGAGGGCTATTTAAACAGCTGTTCCTGGAGCACTTATTATCTGTCATAGCTTGACCCCAAGGTAAGCATGGACCAGAGGTCTCTGACTCTATCACATGAGGGGATTTGTAGGCTGAAATCAACAAAATTCAATATAAATTTAAGATTCATCTGCATGCTTTCCATTGCCCTGACAAGACAAACTGTTGAAACTGTCTAATTACATTTCTGTGGTTTTATATTGCTTACTGTGATTTATGATCCTGATTTAACTTATGTACAGTGTTTGCCATGGAAGCTGAAGTTTGAGAATTCAATAAATTATGAGATTGACTTATTCCCATTAAAAAAGTAATTTTGAAATAAGATCGCCCCTCTGTCATGCTATAATTGAAGACTGAAACATAATGAGAGCAAATGATTGTTCTTCTGTGGATTTCAACAAGCCATTAAAAACAAGAGGGGGG
Organism: Picathartes gymnocephalus; assembly: GCA_013390045.1. NCBI lineage: Eukaryota > Metazoa > Chordata > Aves > Passeriformes > Picathartidae > Picathartes > Picathartes gymnocephalus. The sequence continues at coordinate 25,546 of WEKY01026083.1, forward strand.
AAAAAAAAAAACTTTGATGAAAACCACAAACTCTCTCTGTTTTAGTTTAACAGCAAATTCAGAAATATAGCTGTTGACTGAAATCGAGTTGAGTGACTTCATTGTGTTTAAGACCAAAGAAAGAGAATTGAATTAAAATATTTTATGAATAAGGTAATTCCCTTGTAGATGTAGAGTATTGTATTGTTCTCTGCCTTTTAGTATTGCAAACCCTTTCCAGTTGCCTGTTGGCTCAGACCAACAGAGAGCTTGCAGTTAGGTCTTGGTGCAAGCCAGAGAACCAGGCTCTGCCAGGAGGGGTCAGTCCCACAGGATGATTCAACCTGTGTGTCTTAGAAGGCCATGAATGAACTGAACTTTGGTGTAGCTTTTCTTTCTCAATTAGACCACCTTAGAGTAGAAAGTTAATCCTCAGGACATGAACGCTTAAGACTCAAATGTCTTATATTTGAGTTTTAGGAGAGTGAGGAATAATTTCTGGGAAAATAAATATACTACATCTAGGTTTTTAAAAAGTTTTTTCTGGAAATTGCATGGAATCCCAGAAAAATTGTTCAGGGATAAATCTCAATGGCCAGCTACTCCTTTCCTCTTATCTAAGAAAGGATATATTTGTGGGTTGTTTTTTTTTTTGATGCACATTTGTTTGAAAACTTCTTAAAAACACACCAGCGGCCAAGATTTCAAATACCACAGAATAATCTCTTTTCCTGTTTCAGTGATCTCTGGCCCTTTGAAGCTCCAGTTGCAATATAGGAAGATGGTCTTGAAACTAAAAAGCTAACTCGTCCTTTTTTTTTTTTTTTTTTTTTAATGCACTTGTGCCAAGTTTTGTAATTTGTAAAAGAACCACCGGGCATCTCTGCTGTAAGGGATTCCTGGAAGTGTTTTGCTGTTGCAAAGATATTTACTGTTTGTACCAAGACAGAAGACTGTCTCATTCTTCTGCATGTGTCTCAGTGTTTAGAGAATTAAAGTTCAGGTGCGTGGTGTGTTGTTGTGTAAATGTGTGTGGTGTTTCATTTTGGTTGTGTCTTAAATACATTATTTTGACATTTGCACATTCCTTGGCACGTGACCAAGGTTTCTTTGCTGCCTGTGGACAGATATTTGGATATGGAAGTATCAGTGCTTTTAAGGGGAATAGTTTCCTTATTTTAGGCAGTAGAGGAGTCACACGTGCCTGTGTCCAGAATGATATTACAGAAGTTGACCTGTGATTAGTAGGAATGCAAGAGATGCCGTGAATCCTTTGAAACCCATAATGTTAGTGCTGTGCCAGAATAAAAATCAGTTTCCTGCTGCAGACCTGGAATCTGATCATCAGCTCTTACAACAAAACGGCCCCAGTAAGCCTAAAGCTTTGTGGCACCTGGGTTCTATCCCGTTAGGTTTCATTGATTTGTCAGTGACACCTTTTCAGTCTGCTTAGCTGGACAGGTACTCACTCTATGACCCAGAGGGAAAGCAGCTGGCTGGGGATATGGTAATGAGTGACGTAATTACAGAGGTCACCAGGCAGCCCAGCTCTATATCAGGACACGTGTGACTTCTTGGTTATTCCCAGGTTACCAATGTTTTAGGTCTGTTTATTTTCAGTAAAACATTATTGGTGCATGAAATTACTGCTAAGATCTCAAGAGGCTCCAGAGGAGAATGTTAATATTGTTAGGATCTCACACTTAGAAAAGGAAGCTGGGAAAAGGTGAACAAAGATAGGGAGGCAGGGTCTAATTATAAGCCCAATTAAAGTATCTGAAGGAATACAAAGCATAGTCTAAGAGGTAACATAGACAAAACAGAAAACAAATCCATCTCTGCACTGTGATTTCTGTGACAGAAACCAGATTGTGCTCTGGTTTTACAAGAGCACTGAGATTCCTTAACAGGAATACTTGGGAAAAGAGAAGGATATACAGTAAACCCATTATAGAAGGTTTTTGTGTAGTAATCAGAGGGGTGGTGGAGGAAGTGTGTGCACACAGCAATACGAGAAAGGTTGGTTTCTAGGCACCCAGACTTCCCCCTAGCTCCACTCCCAAGGCCAACAGGTTTTTCCTATGCTTACTCCTTCTTAGCAGAGATAATTATATATGTGTAGGACCCTGAACGCTGGCTCAGCCACTGGAGCTAAGTGATGCAGCTGAAGAGCAGAGTTAACAGTGTTGAAGGTGTCAGACACGTTCTAAATGGATTAAACAGAGTGGAAGCTGTCTGTTTATACATCTCAGCAGGCCAGGCTGAAGCTTAACAAAATGTTTAATGCATGTGCTTAAATCCATTCCTCTACCACAGAGCAATGGTAGTCCATCTGTAACATTCAGTGAGCTGAGGCTTCAGTGGAGGTGCTGTGCTGGCTGACTTGCAGGCCCTAGGCTCACAGGCTGTTTTCAGTTGTACATTTTCCTTTCTCCTTGCATAACTCCTTGTTATTTACCATGCTGGTTTAGCTGAAGTGTTGGCATCAACCAAAATACCAGGATGTTTCCCGAGAGTGAAGTTCACTGCCTCTGACAGTTTGTAGATACAGATGGGTGTTTCACAGATGAACCCGACTGGTAACTCTATCTCTTTCTGCTTGGAAAGCTTGTTCAGCTGAGATGTGCTCTGCAGCTAGATCCAGAGATTTGTTCTGCTTATTTCTGCGGATGTCATAGAGGATCACTTATTCACAAGGATCCTTGCATTTTCCTGACTTCTCAGGAGGGTTGCCTTTTAAACATTTAATTTGGTATTAGTGTTACAGGTGACACTGCATTCAACTGTGTTTTCATTCACTCAAATGTGATTATTTTTTATTATTATTGTTAGTTAGTTATTTATTTAGCTACCCTTTCAGCTCTGTAGGGGAAGAAATTTCTGGAATAGAATGGAAGTTGTTCTCTACACTGCTTTCAGTGAGATAAATTTTTTTCCCAGAGTTTCTATTTCTTGTTCTTGTACTTAGCCTTAGCTACTTAGTAGCATATTCCTCAGAGGAAAATTAGTTGTGAAGCACAAATTTTCTGCACAAGAGGTAAGATTACAGAGTGGATAGGTAAATTCCTTCAAGGGAGAGGAAAGAAAAAAAAGGGCAAAGGAGGGTTGGAGTGTAGAAAACAATGGAGGAGGAATTTCCTCAAGAAATGAAGGTAGTAAGTGAGGCTATTCTCCTGGGTCAGCAGTCTATAACCATCTCTTATCTTCTAGAGTTGCCATCTGCATTTGGGAAGTGGCATGTTTCACTTAAGGGTCTCCCTGTCTTGGTGAACGTGCAATTTTTCAGGAGTGTCCTTGTATTCTTT
>WEKY01026102.1:550-11315 GCA_013390045.1 Picathartes gymnocephalus
TAAAACTGAGAAATACAGCAGAAAAGGAGGAAAATTCATGGTTCTATTCAGTCCAAGGAAACTGAGAACATAAACTAATACTCTTATCCAATTTCCATCATTTCAGAGATGTCATTTCAGAACTGAACAAGAGCAGACATGCAGCTTGATTATTCTGGCTTGTCTCAGGTGGCAACTTGAAAAGCATCAGTAACTGGATCTCAGAGCATTATATGAATATATACCAGAACATCATTTCATAGAATGGTTTTGGTTATCTTGCTCTAGCAGTTCTAAATGTAAGTCTAACCTCTGTCTATGTTGGAGGGAGAAAAATTTAAAAATTACTGAGTTATCATGGATTTCTGCTTCATAAATTGCAAATATCTTAGTTAGAGACCCACTTCCTACCACAAACCACTTTACCAAGGGGGAAATATGGAGAGTGCCTCCTTAACTCCACTTATGCCATATAAAGTATTTCACATCTAAATAGCGTAGCTCCAGTGAGAAAGAGAGTAACAGAGATGTTCTGTTAGTTCCTGACCCACGAATCCATTGGATAAGCTGAATAAATAAAAGCACATTGCTTTTCCTTTTTTCATCTTTTTTCTTTTTTCCCTTTGCGAGGCAGCTGTAGACAATTTAATTCTACTCTCAGAAAACCAAGTATGAAATAATAGAACTTTACTGCTGGCAACCAAGTAATGCTTTATTCAGACTCTTTCATCAAATTATTCAAGAATTTTTTGTATACTTTATTAGTAAAAAGTGATAATTAAGGAAGCTGAATAAATTCATAAAAACATTAGCACTCAACTTCTAACATATATTCTTTCTATAACAAGTTATTATGCAAAACCAAAAAGATTCTGAAAAGTAATAAATGTTATTAAAGAATAACATCTTTACTGGCTGTTGGAATGGGGGTTGGTTGATCTGGATTATAGGATTTTAGAGAAAAGAAAGAGAAAAGATCATAGAGCACTTTCTGGACCATATGCAACTGTTCACCGACATTTCATAGTTTTTCTTTCGATTGCATCATGACATATATAAACAACACAAAAGCTTTTATTGTCTCTCTAGTAAACAACCCCATTTTCACACAGGTTCCTTTCTAAACCACAGAAAATTAGCATTCCATTTAAAATATCAAAGGAAATACAGTTTCAAGCATCATATGTAGTAAAAGTAGATAAATTTGAAGAATGTGATCACACAATTGTATAGAAAACAATGGGAAGCAAAGTGCATCAGAGAAGACAAGAAACAAATAAAAGGGAAAGGCTTCAATCGAATTCAGTAGAACACCTACTCTTTCAAGCAGAATATTATCTTGGCTGAAGAATGTTACAATAAATGAATTACCTAAATATGGACTGTTGTTGTTGAACATACTGTTTTAAATAAAATTTATTCCCCACACTGATCATCACAAATAGCCACTCCTGGCCCAGTACTTTTTAAAACTCCAATGGGCAGAAAAGGAGAAGAGAAGAGAAGAGAAGAGAAGAGAAGAGAAGAGAAGAGAAGAGAAGAGAAGAGAAGAGAAGAGAAGAGAAGAGAAGAGAAGAGAAGAGAAGAAGTATTATGCCTATTTCATTTTCAGCATTTATATTACTTAAAAAGCCTCCTTTTACATATTCTGTATGATGTATACTTTTCATAGAAGACAAAAAATGGAGAGCATGGAAAACAATTTCATTAGCTGATTTTTTCTGTTTAAAAAACTATCTATTGTTCTTAGTAGAATAATTTTTATAAAGAATGAAATTATTGTCTCTAGCTTGTTGATAAATGGAGTAATTTATTCTGGTTTTATAGTCCAAAACTCTTCAACTCCCCAGCTTAGCAAGTTTCACTTCTGATAAGAACACTAATATAGTACTTTCCAACTCTGATAAAAATGTTATTACAACATGTCACAGTATTTTGCAAGATATGATCCTTAATTCTAACTCAAATATACTCTCAGCCTTATCAGACAGAGAAAACTAGTAATTAGAAAGTCAAAGGTCAGAGATAGGCATGCTCACAGTCTTAATTTCGAAATTTCTTTATAGCCATTCAGAAATTACAGTATCAGTGAAACAACAACAACAAAATTGATTTTGACCTTATAAAGTGACCAGAGAAACAAACAGAAAAAAAATAGTGAATTTATATCTGGCTTACACTGCCAAAAAGTGAGTGCTTTTATAGCAGGCATGCACTACCAAAACAATATGTGCACTTCAGCTCCAGATTACAGACACATACATGGAATTGTCTCTTAAAAACTGAACACCTAGCATTTATTCAGCTGCTCACACAGACGTATAAAATGCAATTTGAGATTCTGTAAGGTATCTGAGATGTGTACATGGTACTAGTATGTGACAAAGGACCTATAGAAAACTTTGAATTTCTAGAGGAGCTGCTGCAGGCTGTGAGAGTTTTTCTCTAACATTCTGATTACCCTTGGATGCCATGCTGAGGCAATGAACTCAATGTGTCTGTTTCAGGTGACATAGATTTCTGTACTGACTACATTTTGACTGACTGCAGTGACATCCTGGATTCTTAATCTTCATGTAGCTTCTTGCACGAAGATGACTGTATTCATGTGTTAAAAATCTGAAACTCAACAAACAGAAAGACAATTAATTCCATGTAATTTTAACTAAGATATAGATAGGTATCTAATCTACTGGAGTTATTTGTGGATTTAATAATGTACTTATATATATTTAATATCATTTGATAGACTGCAGTGTAGCTGACATGCCCAGAGGGGACCAGATGATAAAAAATTTGTAAAAATTCACATTCTTCTGCAGAGGCAGTTGGATCTCAGTCAGAATATCCTAGCAAATCTCAGATGAAAAATTTCCAAAATTTAAGCAATGGATCAAACTGCTATAGCTCCTTCGTGATGAATGTGCTGTGATAGTCACCTCTATATGGTGATGTATTCATTCCCAAAACAATTAGTAATGAAACAAAGGTGTAATTAAGTCCACCTTAGCTAATTCCTTGAAAATAAAGAAAGCAAGTGGTGCTTCAGAAGAGTCATTAATTAGAGAGAGAGAACCTAAAATAAGCATAATTGTTGCTTACTGGCTACAGTTTGGTATGTACATCCCACTCTAAAATTTTGAAAAATGAATGCACCAGCTCTACTCAGTAGTAAGTGCAAGGTGTAGAAAATGTAAGGTGGACTCCTATGGGATGGACAGTCACTTATTCTGTCCATCCATCTGTGAAAAACTGTCCATGACTGGAAGAACACTCAACTTCTATCCTGCCTTCCAGTATATGCACATAAAAGGTAAAATAAAGGCTAGAAAGGAAAAATGGAACAGAAAAGATGATGTGATCAATGCAAAACTTTTGGTGATGCTACCGACCTAAGTAGTTAGTTATAGACGAAAGGATTTCTGAGTTCATGCAGACACTCTTGGAGGTTTTGCTTATTTGTGACGTTTGAAAATTGGGAATATTAAAAGATGGATTGAATTATCCTTTTTGATATCATTTCTTCAAAATGCCAAGAAGTTAATATTTATCTTATTACATTTGCTGTAAACATTGTATGGAAGCCTGATAGTGCCGACTTCAAAATGACATTTAATGTTGCTTCAGGGTGAATCCACTTTTCTAATAACTTTCATTACTAACAATGCTGTATTTATTATTGTATTGAATAATCCTAACCATCAACTAGGCTAGAGCAAAAACAAAATTCCCAAAGCATGTATGAAATTATTGTGGTTTTCAGAGATTTCTTTTGCTTGTATACAAAGTCTTAAGGAGTTTTAGCATTTCAAGTATCATATTTCTGTAGTGAATCATCACTTAGAGAAGATTTATTTTGCGCCATGATTGTCATCTGAAATATGGGCATCTAATCTGAACTATTTAAGGGATCCTTCTTCTCTTGACGGTTTTTGGTGTAGTTACTTTATTCTCAGTTATCTGTGAATTATACCTTGAGCATGTGACATGTCTTGTCAAACAATTCACAAATAAATCTTTCACTGCCAATCTCCACCACTAAAGAAAGGATCTTTGGAGGAATTCTGAGACTGGTATTGGTTATAACAGTAAGAGAAAGACTGGAAACGTGAGATGAAAACAAATACGGGAAGAAAGATTACGGAGTATATTGTGCTGCTCTATTTTTAACAGCTAAAAGAATCTATTCACATTTGTTGTGGGGAAAATATTCCTTTAAACATTGATTCCTTAGGATAGCCACAACCACAGAAAAGTCAGTGGAAAAATTTAATTCTATTATAAACATTTATCTTCCTCCTGAGCAATTCCTATTAGCCATGCTTTACTTTAGTGTTTATGAATTCAACCCAACTAGATGTTAATCTGCTTGACAGTGCTAATAACCTGTTTTGTAAAATCTTGTTTGTGTGCCCTATAACCTGTTTTCAAACAAATCCCTACTGCCAGAAGGGAAAATAATGATACAGTTCAAGTACTGTGACGATAGAATACTTTGTGATGATCATTTACTCTTATACCCTGTAGAACACAGATGATAAGATAAAGTTAATTAATTTCCACTTCAAATCCCATGCTTTGTGTAATTTATTTTTTAAAACAAACAAACATTTGTTCTCAATGCATACTGTGCAGTTGTGGAAAAACTGATTATTACCCTTGATAACTTGGTCCAATGGCAATTTGCTCTTACTCTGCTTTAGCATCTATTAATTTTCCCCTGTTTTAGCTAGCTAATCAACGTAAGCTTGCTTTGCTTTCCTTAATTAAAATTTTTCCCCTCTAATTTCTGTCCATAAGCTTTGTGGCATATTCATCTCTCATCCACTTGGTTTTGCAAGCAGCCTGTTGCACCATACTAAGTCCAGGGAAATACGGTATTTAAAGTACAAATCTGTAGAATTTCTTTCATTATTCTCATTTTCATTATTCAGAAGGAAAAAAGAATATGTCAACAGGCTTCAATATCACATAGCATTAAATGTAGTTAAGGAATCACGCTTTCCATAACTAACTGTAACAAAAGGGAAAAATATGACAGATGTCATAACCAGCTGTGCTCGACACTCTCATCTGCCTGAGTAAATATCTATTTGATAAAAAGCAATTTTGATGACAAATACAGATCAATGCTAAAAGTCATACTTCCAAATCTCAGGTGACACTTTACTTATTTACTGAAAAATAAAACTCAAGTCATTGTCAGTTTTCATTGATATTTTACGGCTTTTCCTTTGTTTCATATACTGGCGTTATTTCCACCTATATTGTTATATTTGTCTGGGTTTGAGGGTTTGTATATAACAATTGAAATGTTCATGTTTGGTACTCAGGTGAGGATTTGACTAGACCAAGTTAATAGATACAAGAGGCAAAGCTGACACAAGTTAATAGTCCTTTTAAGTTGCTTATGAAAAAAAAAAAAGGGACAGGTGAACAGAGAAGGAGCAAGGATTTTAAAGGAGGGAAAGAAAAGATTATGGACCCAAACTCACTTTACTGTTAGGTCATTTGATTCTCCATAAAACAGGAATCATAAAAAACCAATCATTCCGTCATGCACTGATGTATTGTAATGGACAGGCAAAAGTACTCTAGAGATAACTAGGCACAGCTGAAAAAAATGAAACAGTTTTCTTAGTGGCATAGCTTGGCTAGCACTTTCTTAAAATGGGCAAGGGGTGGGGGAAGGAAGTACCCTTTTTGGATGGATACAGAGTAATTTCTTGCACAAATTCAGGATGATGAGGAGCAACGCCAGCCTGCAGGGTTCAATGTGGCCATTAGATCAAAAAATACAGGATTGCATGATGTCCTGGTGAACCCTCTACTTTGGAAAAAGAGATGCAAAGTACTAAGGCACCTGGATCCTCACCTAATGGGGTGTCTGTGTGGGACAATAAATTTTGACAAAGATTTTGACTCCTTCTGTGTACTACATGAGATGTTTTATTAATTAAGGATAGGAGATGTTTTATTAGATGCCACTCCCAAAAATTATTCCTACACTATGCCTCCTTTCAATTCAAGAAAGAAAAAGTTTTCTATATATTAGTGCAAGTTCCAGGAAGACAGTTATTGCTTTAATAATAGCAGTGAAAATTCAAAGGAAAAGTATAAATTTCAAGTAACTCCTTAATGATGAAGGGCTCGTGGGGAAAGCGTTTTTTTCGTCTCTCTACACACTGAATATAATAAAGTAGTTAAGGGTTTACACATCTGATTTTCCACTTATTTGCTGTCTTGAAGCGGGTATCCTTTAGCACTCCTAAATATTGTGTAAGAAGATTAATCCATAAGAATTCAAGTGAATTTATTTCAGAATTGTTGTAAATTGGTAGTGCCTAATGTTATTTTTATACCTAACTCCACAGACAATTCCTGATTGCTCTTTCTTTTAAAAATAGATTTTAGCATGGGCTATTTTTTTTTCCTAGTGTTATATCAGAAATTAAACAGTTTTGACAAATTAGGACAATCATGTAGAATACCATTAGCCAGCAAGAGAGACAGTTATAACTTTTAATCTAACCTTGAACATAATAGAACATGAAATATTATATGAAAATATATGAATATTATAATAGGAACACTAATTCATTTCTCTCTCACCTCTTCAGAAATCACATTAAGAAAGAGCAAATTAATTCTATTTCAATGGACTTAGCTGAATACTTTTTGCCATATTAAATTAATATAAAAATTATATTTTTTCACTTACTTAAAATAATATACTAAGACTCCAATGACATTTTGTTTAGAATCTAAGCTATTTTTAGTAGCAGTTATATCTCTCAAAACCAGTTTATTTTGAGAAGTGAGATATGGGAATTGGTTATTTTATTTTTTATCATGTAACCTGCAACAGTGTATTTCTTTGCCAAATGACAAGCAAACATAAAAAAAAACCCTATTATTTGAACATTTATAACTTATATAAAATTTATGAGAAATAAGCTATTTCCATTAATAATTAATAATAAATATTATAGCCTGACATTTTATAAGAAATTAAATAAGACAAAATATTAAGAAAGCAAGTACACAAGAAAGCCAATCTCTAACATCTAAACATCCAGAAATTTATACAATAATAACATTGGCCACAGAAAATTATCTATTTGTCTTTGAGAGGTCAGTGCTTCATTCAATTCTGTATATCTGCACTAGGATCTGCTGGAGACTAAGTTGTCCTTTATGACATCCCTTTGCTCACAGAGATGTGCTATCAGAATTGAAATAGATAAGAAACTCATAGGTGAAGTATTGTTAAAAAATTCTCTTAAGAATCATCAATTCTGTACTTGACTTCGAGTTTCCCCATTACAAAAATTTGTGGAAAGAAATTTAGTTATACTACTAGACTGTATTGATCGAATAACATTAGTTTAAATGACAAAAACATTGTCAGTGCCCTAGTAAACCTTTTAATTCTGAATAAGTTGTTGGTAGAAAAAAATTGGTGATGAAAAAAATTGGTGTTGCAAAAATTATAAAATAAAGACCATGTTGAAATTGTTACATCCATACATCAGTTAATTTATACTCTCATTAACAAATCTGGCTGTAATATGGAATCTTTCAAAGTATTTAGTCTGACTTTTCTTCAGAGTTATTTATATTACCTGTGGGGGACTATTAGCATTTTCTTTTTTAATGTATATTCCCAGGAAATAATTTGCTTTCTGTTTAATTAAATAAACACTTACCCTGAAGTCATCTCACTTCTAGCATGGTTGCACCTCTAGAGATTATGCACTGGGGTGGGGTCCTTTGCCATCTTTTGCTGCATTCACTTAAGTAAAAATGAAAGATGGCTGAACTCATTTATTCACTATGGAGAAAGAGGCACTATTATGGTGTTTTGTCTTCCCATAAAAAAAATAAAATTAAATAGTATTAAGAATGTTAATCAGATAGGAAAAAAACCCCCAGGAATTTATAACACACACACACCCCTTTTCACACAGAAACTGTTGGTTTCTGCTTTGATCCAAGTAAACACTATTTTTTTGTCTTTTTGGGTATTCCTTGCTATGCTGACATTATTTAGTGATTTGCAGAGGTATCACTGTCCAAGATTTATTTTTGCTTTTGCATTCATGTTGTGATGATCCATGGAAGACATCCTATAAGGATGTCCTATCATTCCAAGACAATTTTAGATATTCTAAGTAATATTAAAATAATCAAGATAAAAAAAGATATTTCAAAGTACAATATTTAATTTTTAATTTTAGAAAACTTAATGGTTTCTCTTTTAGGAATAATGAACATGATTAAACCAACATTTATAAAACTACATGCCAAATCCAGAACTGTAAAAAACGGTTTTTTAAAACAAGAAAAATGTTTGTGAGGAGAGGATTAATCCTTTGAAAATTTTGTATCTACATTTACATTTGCTGCAAGTATTATTTGAAATCTTATCTGTCTTCAACTGTCTTATTCGTAACTGCAACATTTAGTTCTCTCACCTAACAATTACAAAAGTGATTTTTTTTCCTGAGTTCTAACCTTCAGCGAAAAAAACCAAAAAACATGTCTGCAAACATTTAAGACTGTGACACACTGAATATAATTGAATTTAAAAATATTTCTAAAGAAACTAAGGAGTATTTTCCTGGGAAAATTAATTCTATGACGACACTGATGAAAATAAGGAATAATAGCAAAACTGTACTCATAATACTATGTAGTGCATGCAACTCACCCACTTCCAAAAGGATTTACTATGTATGGATAAATATCAATAGTGAAATCTATATATCCAAAGGTAGTAATGTAAAACATTAAAACCCTGTTCTAAAACTTAGCTGAGTTCTTTATTTATTCAATGTAGATAAAACGAGTTAAGAATAAGGCATGTAAGATGACTTATGCTTAGCTTAACATCTGCAGATATCTACATTTTTCTTGTCTATTAGGAGAGATTCTTGCCCAGATTTCTAACTTCTTGAGATTATGAAATTTATCAATGTTTACGAAATTTACCAAAACAAAGAAAAACAACAAGCAAAAAAAAAGACAACAAAAATTAAAAACAATACCAAAAAAAAGTTATGTTTCCAATCAATGTTAATTCTATGCAAATTTGATCTGTTAAGGTGAAATATTTTCTACCAAGATTACTATATGGAAAAAAATGTTCAGCATCATGACAGCTGCATGCTCACTATTCTTCAACTTTTTTCTGTCTTCATTGTGGGCTATTCACTAAATTACTAATTTAATTATGCAAATTATTGGACTTAGACATCAACAGCAAGCACTTGCAAGGTGTTTTTCAGGTTCAAAAGAAAAACAGCTTTTCAACAGGCTCCTTCCAACCATGATCTTGATTATATTTTGCTGAAATCTCAACTCGGCATTCACCACCACTCCTGTATCTAGGTATTTTCTACACACCTCTTTTCCATATCTGTGTTTTCTCTCATTCCATCTTCTCAGTGTCCTACTTTCTCTATAAAATAGACTTGATTTTCAATCCACATTCTACTTCACCTTTGACGCCTTGTTCTCACCTTCTCACCAGAAGTTTCTTCTAGTATTAATCAAGCCCTACATTATTATTATTCTGGAATAAGGTCTTAAACTTATGGTTGATGGTACATTGTAAATCAGTATAATTATCACAAAGTATTTAAAAGTTTTAAAGGTATGACTGCTAATCACATCCCTTTAAAATCCTCTCCTTTTTTTCTTGACTCCTACTTCACCACAAATCACTGAATTTAATTGTTTTGTAACTACCATTTCTTTATTTTCTATTAAGAATATTACAACACTTCCCTAATTCTATGTATGGTATTCTATCTTTCTCCTTTAAATATTAATGCAACCATTGAGAAAAGTCCAGGCAGAAATGAATGTGGGCTATCAATAAATAGTTTAAAACCAGTTATATAAGAAAAGTAATCTGAGACACTTATATAGGTTCCAGTTATAAGCAATACAGAAAGATTAATATTTTCAAAGAATGTCAATTTCCCTACTGCTGTTGCCTGGATTTTCTGCCTGGAATGCCCTAGCCCTCTCATCATTACCCCAGGTAATCATTTACTGTATTTTCTTTCCAAAATCAATATTTTTAATCCTTAGCAGTATGTTTACTTCATAAATTTAATCTTTGGGCAGTAAATAACCTACATTTCTTTTCTTTGTCCTTGTAAAAATGCGTGTCCTATGTACTTATAGTTTATACAATACAAGCCAAAAAAATCAGTATTGAAAGAAGGGGTGTGGGGGGTTATCCCTTGCAGGTATCTTCCAGCCTTTGCCTTTAGATTAGATTAAATTTCTGAATCTCTAAACCAACTTCTGAGGAGATCCAAGTGTCCTGGTTTGAAGGACAGGTCTCTGCTAGGGAAGACAGGAGCCTCCCTTGGAACGGAGAATGTGAACCCCTCCCCTCCGAATTATTGTAATTTTGAAATTAAGGGGTTCTCAGGCAAAGATATGGGAGTAGGAATAACAGTTCTTTACTAGGATTTATAACAAAACAAACAAACAACAACTCCTATGGCACTAACAACAAACAGAACCAAGAACCCGGTCCCGACCTCCTGGCCTGAAGGCACTTTCCCCCCTCAGTGCAGTGATGGTCACAGCCAGCAGGGAGCACGTGCTATGGTGGCTCAGTCAGCAGGGGAAAACAAAACGGAAGAGAGGTTTTGCTTCACAAACCTCCTTGGAGCAGTCGATTCCAGTGCCCCAGCAGGATTCTTGGAAAGCAGCAAACTGGGACGGCAGGACGTCTCGGCAGGCGGGGGAGCGGGGCTGCAGC
>WEKY01026102.1:15866-32035 GCA_013390045.1 Picathartes gymnocephalus
AGAAATGGGGAATTTTGCTACAGAGAAGAGAGAGATGAGAAATCCTTGCCCCAGGAATAGAAGAAGAGAACCCTTGCTCCAGGGATGAGAGAAACCTTGCTTCCAGAGAAAGAGAGAAAGAAGACCTAAAAACTGCTGTCCTTAAAACTCTACCCCCAAGACTCTAACTTGGGTCCTCAACACAGTCGCGGGAAAGGCTCTATATCGGGGAAAGGACTGTCACTATTGGACAGACTCCGGGCGGGAGTTCACTGTGATATTAAACCCCACAAAAGAACTGTGTTTCTTGTGGGAAGGTCCACCTGGTAAAACAAGAAAGACTCTTTTTTCCAACTGAACTGATAAAAGTTTGTTTCAAAGATGGTAAACTGACCAAAGACCTTTAAGTTTTGGTTTTTTAGGTTGTTGATGGAAAAAGAAGTGTTAATGGAAAAATTAATGAGGTGGGGGGAGAGAAACATCTAGGGGTTAATTTTTCTTTAGTTTTTTTTTCCTTTTCTCCGTAGTTCTGTTAATAAACTATCTTTTATCTTTCAAGGTTTGGACTTGCTTTACATTTCTCTTAATCCTTATCTCATCACAAGAGACCAGTGTACGTAAAACCACTACAATGAGTCAAAGTACTCATCTGAAGGTAGGTAGAGGTTTGATTTCTACTTCTGATTGAGTGGTAAATGCTGAGTTTCTATATTTCTTTAAATCCATTTGTTATTTGTACAGTACAATGTGAAAGTCCCAACCAAAAGTGCTCAATTCTTTTCATGAATTCTATGGATAGTTAGTAGCACAACCTATTATTTCAACTTTCAGTTTTAACTGCATAAAATAGGCCTTCCACTTTTACAACTGCAACACCACTGTCTTTGGTATTGGCTCTTCCCTTTCTTTCCCTTCCCTTTCCAAAATTAATGTCCATAGCATATTGTATTTTTTGTCTTTGTATAACTTTTCACATTGAATAGTTAAGTTTAAAATAATTATCCAAATTCGCATTACATTAAAAAGAATTGAAGATCTACATAAGGATGTAAATTATCTAATGATTTAGAAAGGACAAACTGGCACAGAGTGATCTCTCTTCCTTCCATAAATTACAAAATGAAAGTAGATAACTATTAAGACAGAAAACTGCTAGAATTTTTACCTAACAACATGAATCCTACCTATTTTGTTCAAAAATAAAAACATACTGGTAATATGTTTTGTGAAATTTTATCAAAAATCAATGTGTTAAATTTTGAGTTTTTTCCTGGCAGGCAATAAGCCTCACACAACCACTTGCTCACTCTCCCACAGCTGGATGAGGAAGAGAATCAGAAGAGTAAATATGAGAAAACTTGTGGATAGGTAAGTGAAAAGCTGTATGCTCAAACAAACAAAACAAGGATTCTTTCACCACTTCCAGGAGCAGGCAGGTGTTCGGCCATCTCCAGGAAAGCAGGGCTCTATCATACATAACCATTACTAGTGAAGATAAATGTCATAAAAAAAAAACCAACCAAAAAAACCCAACAAGATTCTTGTCCATAGATTGCAAGTTTTTAAAGATTATAGCTGTTTAAAAATACTAACTTCTTACGCCATTTCTTGTGAAAGGTGGGGGATGGGTGGCTGGCAGAGGCCAACAGACGGCACAAACCCCTTCGGTGGTGAACAGCAACAGCACGTTTTATTTCCTGGCCTCCTTTTATCCAGAAGGATTTCAAAAGTTCCCGGCTTTCCATCTGATTGGCTGGGTTTATAGACTGAATAATGCCTTACTCAGTGATGTATATTGTGCCTGATTGGCTGAGATCTATGACAGATAATCCTGCCTGGTACCAAGGCAAAGCACACTGTGACAATTTCTGATTTCTGATCATTTTCTTTATTGTTTATTGCTTCTCTTGGGTTGACCTTGTCTGGCTTTCCCTCAACCTTACTAATTTACCTCCACTTCCCCTGCTTTAAGAGGCTCAGAGGAGACAGGAAGGGATGGTTGTTGTCAGTTCATAATTCTTGATCTTTGCCACTCTTTCCTTCTCACACCTTTCCACTTCTCCAGTGAAGGGTCCTTTCCAGGAGCAATAGTTCTGTAGGATAAACCTGAAGAATAAGCCTCCAATAGCTGTAGCTCCTGCCAGAAGAACTCTCTCCTTTGTGGCTCTCCATGGGCTGCAGCTTACCTCTAGAAATGTCTGTGTTGTCCTCCACCATGGCCCTTTTTACGAGCTTTAGGGAACCTTTGACCCATAATCTAGAGCTCCTCCTCCTTCTTCTTCTCTGACCTAGGTGTTCAGATGGTTGCTCCTAATTTTTTTCTTTATGTCTCATTGCTTATGCAACGTTTTTCCCATTCCTAAATAAGTCTTCCCATCCCAACCTATGACTGCAGGACTCAGCCGTTCCTGCTGGAACCAACTGGAACTGTCTGTGTCCAACACAGGGCAGCCCCAGCCTCTTGTCACAGAGCCCACCCTGTCTACCAAAAACTTGCCCCTATGCCCCATTCAACTGTACATCAGTACACTTAAATAATTAGAGCAGTTCTGAGAGCAAGAGCAAAGGTACAATGTAAGTTGCCCATTCTGATCAGAGAAGTTATTTTTCCAGGCAGAGGTAATTCACGATATGTATAGTAAACAAGAACACCACAGATGACAATATTTGAAGGCTTACAAATGTGAGAAACTGTTATTTGTGATAAAGGACAGAATGGAATTTTCAGTCAGTATTTTCCTACTCTTTTCAATCCATTTAATAGGAGTGACAGAAATAAAGCAGGATAAAGTCAGAAACTAAAAAATCCAATCTTGATATAGTGAAAACCACT
This sequence comes from Picathartes gymnocephalus, assembly GCA_013390045.1. Taxonomy (NCBI): domain Eukaryota; kingdom Metazoa; phylum Chordata; class Aves; order Passeriformes; family Picathartidae; genus Picathartes; species Picathartes gymnocephalus. The sequence continues at coordinate 18,679 of WEKY01026102.1, forward strand.
TTCAAGTAATTTCCTTTGCACAATGGAAATCCTTTTTCTTCTTCAGGCATTGTATAAAGTGGATGATGACTTTTTGAAGTTACTCATTTCTCTAAGTGGTACCTTACTTTCATATCCTCCATGATGGAGGCTAATCAAAACAGGGCACCCATATAGGAATGCAGGAGAAAGAGCTGTATAAAGAATTTACATTTTTACAAAAAGCAAGAGTAAGATGCTCGTAGATGGTATGATAAGAAAAAATAGCAGAGTGACTAAAAATAGGTAGAACAAGAGATATGTGCTAAATAATGAACTGCTAATGCTAAATAGATGGTACGGTTTTGGGTGTCTAGTGACACCCGCGTACACATCTAGTGCCATCGCTATCAACGGGCATCTGAGTGACATTGGCAGATGTGGCACAGAATCTGAGAGACCTTAATATGCTTATTGAGGAGTAGCACCTGGAAGCTGTGCAAGTTATCCCAGAACATTACAAATGGCACAAGACACCAATGTATAAATAATTGAACAAGGCATATTCACGCAATAAGTAAATGTTCAAGAAACAAGATCTGCTTGTTAAATACTACTGCTTGTGGAAAAATGTTCTGCATTTTGCAGAAAATGTGTCATTTTTTTCAATCCTATTGTAGAATGAGCCTAAATCAAAGATGTCCATACCCCAGAACTACTAAGAGAGTAGATGTGTCCAGTCTTCAGAGATGTGGGAGGCATGAACGAGACCTCTGTTTTCAGTTGTGTCTTCACTTCTGGGTCATATGATGCCACTAAATGTGTGGGGGCAGGAAGGGGACAAGGGAAGAGTAGAACATTTTGAGATTAATTGTTGAAAGGTGCTCGGTATTGATGAGTGTTCAGAAAAGCATATGTGTTTATTAACACTTTTTAAGTGTCTAGGGTTGTATTTTATTTATTGGAATGATGATAGTGTATGACCTGGAGTATGGTTCATTGATTGCCAGCTAAATTTATGTCAGGATGGATAAGATTTATCTGTCCTAATTTGAGTTAAAACTGGTGACTTGAGATGCCTTCCCTGTGGAAGGGCAACCATAGACCTGGCAGCCCTATGACCTTAATAAACTGTGAAGTAAAACCATCAGATTTTTTAAAGGCAAATACTACATACAGAGTCTATGCAAGAACAATTTCCTAATGACAATTTTGAATTTTTAAAAATATACTACAATTCCATTTTATCATATAGAAATTTTCTCATCATTACATTTTTCTAATGTCACACAGTCCTTTTAATACTATTTATAATTGACACTAAAATTTGGGTTACAGAAACAAAGAAACAAACTAAAAATCACAGCTACAAAAAACAGCCACAAAAAACAATTCCTGTGTTTTTTTTCAAGTCACGTATTACCACTTTTGCTTTACTACTTAAATCCCAAGTAGGAGAGTAAATTCTTCATCAATCTGATTGTAGCATTTTTGTAATTTTATTTCTTCTATTGACATCTCATCTACAGATCTACTCTTTCACAACTCTCCCTTTCTCAGAAAAAACACAAAATTTGACATGTGACTCTTCCCTAAATGTAAAAAAAAGGTTGGTATTTCTAGGCTATGTCTTTTTGAAGATATGTTTCTGGAAAAAAAATAAAATCAAAAAACAAATAGAGAGAGAGAGATAAATTTAAAACTTAATCTTAATTTTTATCATTTTTCCTCGGACAACTCTCAAAAAGAGTCATATGTCACACTTTCAAATAGGCAGTCAAGACTCTTTTTTTTTTTTTTTAATGCAGCAGATATCCACATTACAAATTCTACTTACGGCGATCAGTGTTCAAGAAACATTGCTGTGTTTTTATAAGAAATCTAATTTTTCTGGATGTCAGTACTTTTATTCTAAGTACCAATGAAATTTAAACAGCTGAATTTATCTTTCATACCTCTGTTATGCCTCTCCATTCAGACATTTAACAACTTTTCATATTTTAGTGCTTTATATACCTTGTAGAGCTTTCAATATTACTTAAGCTCATCACAATATATATCTGCAGTGTGTCTCAATTCGCACCAAGGATTTACCAATTTAATACGAGTCTTTTCATAGAAAATATTATGAAAATATTCTCTTTAAAACCAATCACCATATAAACCTGCATTTTCCCCCCAGTTGCTTGGGGGTTAATCAAACATCTTGGAAAATATAACTTAATTTTCTGAAAATACTGAAATGTACTTGCAAGGCTAATTATGTTTAACTGGAAGCCACCTTCTATCCGTTTTTAATTAGATATTTCTGTTTTACAAACACAGAAATCATGGACTCCATCCCAGTTTTGAGTTATGTGAAACTGTGGGTGAAAATGGTGATTTGTTGTGATCAGTGTGATTAGACTGACAGTAGGTACTTCTTTTCTAGAAAGATTCTTCATGGCAGGTTTTTTGAAGCTCTCCTCCAGGGGAGGGGAGGGGAAGGACACCTCTGAATCAACTACCTTTGTCCTTGTGGGGGAATCCAACTTGACAGGTGTTAATTACACCGTTGGTACAAACACATCCAGGAGATTCCTAAAACACCTGTGTGAAAACTTTTGGTACAGGTACGCAGGGAGCCAAATTACAGACATGCCCTCTGTAATTTGTGGCTTCTTCCCAGAGAGGATCCCATGGGTGAAGTAGTGGTTAGCGGACAGCGACCACACAGTCATCAAGTTTCAGATCTCTGGTGCCCTGCCTGCTCCCAGCTTGCTCCCGAGATGGACCAGGCACGGGCGAGTTAAAGTAGGAAAATCAGCAGCTTTTATTAATGTGTGTGCATGACGAAGCCACCCGGGGTCACTCCCCCAGGATGCCACACCAGCTCCTGGCCAGCTGCTGTCTCTGGGAACTGGCCTGATACTGGCAGCTGTCCCACCAGGCAGGGCACTGGAACAGCCTGTGCAGGGCCTGGAGCCCCTGCCCCGAGGCAGAGGGGCTGTTTCTTTTCTCCTGAGGGCATGGGATTCCAGCTGGTGAGGTGAAGTGAGTGGCTGGGTGCGCAACAGGGGCTATGCATGGTGGGGATATGGCTCTCTGCCCCTGCTGCTGTCACCAGCATTCTGAATTCACCAACAACTTAGAAATGAGTACTCCTGTGAAATATTTAATTTGTAATCCTCAAAAATCATATTATGAGCTCAAATTTTTGTGCACACTAGAAATAGTTCCTTTTATGATTTCAACAGATAGTACCACTCAACGTTTCTAAAACTCATTCTAGATACATGCAAGGGAGTACTGGCCCTCTGCAATTGCAGCCCTCTGGCCAGCAAAATATGTAGATTTTTGTGATTCTCACCAAAGCATAATTAAATTAATGGCATACTCTATTTTTTCCCAGTAAACAGCAGCTGCTACAGGAACCATATTTTGTTGGTTCACATGATAAGATGATTTTCTGCAGTTTATATTCACAGTGCAGGAAACCACTACTTATACCACAATGACTCTGAGTGATGTAGTTACCATCAGTCATATATTCCAAAATTGCTGCAGCTTTAACAACTGTTATTTGAAATCCTGAAATTCATTTTAATGGTACATCTCTGGTTTTCTGTGGTATGAAATGTTCCTTTCTGCTTCAATGCTGTTAATCCAAGAAATGTACTGGATCCAAGCAGAATCCTCATGATAGGGAGGAATTAGTCTTGTAAGAGCCGTGTGGGGAGAAAGAATAAAGTGACTGCAGCAGCCACTTATGCCTGAAATCACAGAAGCCACATTCCTGAGCAGTTAGCAGAAATAATCTAATGCACTGATCTACATATATCTACTGCAACCAGCTTGTTACTTTAAAAATGCAGCCAACAGTACAAGCATAGAACTTTAGAAATATTTCATGCATGTTTCATATGCAGAGCTAGATTATCCCCACTTTACTGCTGGCTCTGCATTTGTGCAACAGCCCTGCTGATGTCCCAGAGGACACAAAAGAAGGAGCTATAATCTGCTGGTATTTTGGCAGCTGATAGTAACAGCATGTTCAAATGCAGTAATAAATTCCCATTCCTTATATAAAACCACTCATCCAAGGGGACGATATGGGTAAAATGTTGCTGATTTGTGTAGATGCATCATACTAATTTATTTTTTATTCTTACTTAGAGGAATCAAGAACTTTCAGTTGCCAGAGGCAATAAATTGGACATGATAGACCAGTGAGTTGGGCAAATCCTGTGCTTATTTTTTAAGTTCTCCCTGCCAAATTCTAAGAATTGTCGAATTTTATGTTAATAAAAAACCTGATCAACAGCTACATTGTTTTTTTTTCCCCATAGCTTAGCAAGCCAGTGTTCTGAGACACTTATTTGGACAGTGCAGTACCTGAGAAAATTATAAGATATAGGCCAGTGTACAAAGTGAACCTTAAAGGTCTTGATGGTTATTTTGTTATTTTTGTTGAATTTTTGTAATTTTTAAAAAATTACTTGTGTGGTTTATTCTGTATAAGAAGCTTTCCACAAAATAGCAGTACTTTCTGCTTTCGATTTTTTTTTTTTTTTAATTTGTTCTGTGTTCTGCATCATGGTGACCTTTCCTCTCATCCAGTCAGTCACAGATTCAAGGGCTTGTGTTTGCTGGGGTGTGTAGATCTGTGAAGACTACAGGTACAGTTTTCTCTCTGGAATCCTTTATGACTGGAAAGATATTTGTGATTTTTCAGCAAATTTAATATCTTACCAGTGTGTATAAATGAACAATAATAATATATTTTCAGTATTTAGTATCTATTATTAATAGTATTTTTTTACCAACTGCCTATATCAAAATATGTTGCGGTCTGTTGTAAGATTTTGAAGGGATTTCTAAGCAAAATCCTTCCCCATCAAAAGGAAAGAATTTGAACAATCTCTCTTTCTCTCCTGTAACCACCATTCAAACTTCAGATGGTTAGTTGAGAGTCATCAGACAATAAGTCCATTTTCAAGACAGCCTTTTTTTTTTTTTTTTATATAGTTTCTTCTCTACTAATAATCTAGCTTGATCTTCTCTATAAATTTTTATGGAAACTTTGGATGCTGTTATGCCTGATTCTTATTCGCTGTGTTGAAGTTTAACTCAAATCTGACAAGTCAGTTATACATCATTTACTTCTTAAAGTACATCTGATATAATGCTATAATTTAGTAGAACTAAAAATCATAGTTCCCTGGTATATACCACTATTGCAGCTACTACAAAAGGCCTACAGGGTAATAAATTAAAATATATATTTGGTATATGGTTTATATTCATAATATATTTATAAATGCATTCACATACACATTTAGATATGTATAAATACATTAAAATAGTTTCCTTCCTTTTTCATCAAAATTTAATTTTATCCATAGTATTAAAACTCAACTTCTTTCATTTCCAAACTCATTCTTGCTTCACTTCCAAAACTCTGTGTGGAAAGCCTGTCTACAGCAATAAAGCAGTAAGTAAGAAGCATATCTTTTTCTGTTGTTTCTTCTTGTTTATTCCACTTTCATAGCACTTGGATGAGTACCATCACCTTAAGATGTCACACATCTGTCTTTTAGAAACAGTTACAATACTTAAAATGTAGCTGGATGCTGTGATTGAGAGCTCGTGTTCTCCTTCATGTTATTTACAGTGCCCTTGTACATCTTGATATCCTGTGTTTAGCAGCAAGCACAAACCATAACACAAAGATTTACTTGTTACTGCCAAATTTTTTTTAAAAATTACTAAAATGTCAAGACTTTCAAGCTTGTCACTCTTTCAAGCTTTCTGACACTTCTGTACTCACAGAACAACACAACAAAACTATTGTTATTTGTTGTAATCCTTTGTTGTAGCAAGTGCAGTTACCAAGCTCCGTGTTCAGAATATTTTTGTCTTTGAATCACGTTTCATCCACAGCTACTATATTACATTTTTTTAAGGTATAAAATAAAGGAATGCAATAGTAAGTCCTAATATTTTTTTTTCCATTTAATTTTGTGGTTCTTCTCTGATATTTGTTGGTGTATCCAAAAATATCACACTTGACAAGGAGATAGGTATCCCTTTCAGGGATGGCAACTGAGTTTCAGTTATTTTTTTAGGGAAGTCAACACTTTCTAAGCATGAATGATGGACATGGTGCACTCACTCCACAGATGGTCTGTTAAGCTACCACTTTAAGCAGTCGGCCAGAAGGTAGTGTGGCTGGAACACAGTTGGCAGTCTTTTCTACTCATCAAATAAGTCATATGAATATTTATGTGGTACAATCTATGTGTATGCATATATATATATATCTGTTATCAGTAGCAAAACTTAACTTGACAGAAACCTTAAGTTCTTCTGTATGTATCTTCCAGTTCCTTCTTTGTTGTGTCTTATGTTTCAGTTGGCTATATAGTAGTACTGACATGTTAAACAAAAGCCACTTTTCATAGCATATGCTGTCACCAGCAAAATATTATGTACCTAAGAGTTCTCTTAGCATTCTTATACACTTTTTATGAAGCATTGATTATGTATGTATAATGAAATTACTAGCACTGATAATTTCAGCAGTAATTTGAAAGTGGTCTTGATTGCTGAATTCCCAAGGATATTATCTGTAACAGATGATTTGATTTGATTTGATTAGTAGCACCTTACTTCTTTGAAATTATGTGAATATTAAGTAGATGAAAACAACCCAACTCCCTCGTCATATGTTGTTTCTGTTCTTTTAAGAAAACCCTCTGCTTGGTATAGAATCCAGACAAATTCTGGGCCTAGGTGTTTGCCAAACACCACGAAGCTCCTGCTGTAGCCTCTCTCCTATTTGGAATGCCTTATTCTTTTTAAGTTTAAGAGTACATGAGCAGATGTGTGGAAATGGACCATTCCTTCTTCCTAGCAGGGTCATGTAAAGGCATCAGGCTTGCTATTTTTCAAGATAAAGACTACAATTTACACACTTTCTTAAAGATATGAGACAATTGATAGCAATGAGAATAATCTAATGGACTGAGGACAGTCATGGATCTAATTTTTTGCTTTGATGTCAATGTACCCCACAGAGCCTGGCTTAAAGCAGAGTAGGTGATGCTGTCAAATGGAGCAGATTTTTTTGAAGAAAAGGTCTTTTGTCACAAACCTGTTATAAAGCCTACACATTAAACAGGTCAGCTGCTTTTTCCCCCTCATTGTGTATGGATCTGTACAGGAGTTTCAATAGATTTACAAGTAAAATCTCAAAGACAGGTTTACTCCTAACATTTAGTTAAAATTCAAGTTTCTATTCTACATGATAGGAATTTTATCTATAATCCTCTCAATTTTTTAGACTTAACCGCTGCTACAGTATCATCCTCCAGAGTTTAATATCAGTAGGATATTATGGGATTTCAGGCTCTTAATTAGATTAGATTTCATTTAGCCACCTATAGCTAAGGAAACGGAAAGCAGAACTTGGAAAGCATATGGACGGAAATTACTCTAATCCATTCACCTGATGAAAGATGAACTGCATATTGAAGTTCTGGATATAACAGAGAACAAAAATTGCCAATATTTAGATCAAACAGTGTGCACATTAAACAGGAAGTGCATAAAAAAAATTTACACTTCACAGACTAGTCAATCAATCAAATTGTGGAGCTAATTTACGGGGGCTACCATGAAAGTAGATCTCTCTTAACCTATCGTAATAATAATTAAAAATAATAAAAAAAACACAATAGCCCATAGCTCAAAACAAAATGAAACAAAAAAACCCAAAAAACCCCAACAAAGACAAAACTCCAAAATGCCAAAAACCCACACAATGGAAAAAAAAAAAAAAACACAAACAAAAACTCAACAAATAAGCATTGTGTTATAATGACAATACAATATGTAGAGTGGCTGTTTTAATGCTATTCCATTACATGGTGAAATAATATATTCACAGGTACTGAAAAGCAAACAGTTCCACTGCTAGTTGTTAAAATGGCTACAAATATGCTTTTGGCCTTTCATGACAATCAGTCTCTCTAAAAATTCCTAGACATGGTCCATGAATTATGATCATGGTCAGGCATCATTCCCAGCAGAGTTTAAATTTGCCCACCTGATTTAGAGAGTAAAAGTATTTGTATTACTACAGCTTTGGGCTGTTCCATGTAATCCATCAAGTTATGTGTTTAATTTATTTTTAGAGATATATTTAATGTGAAAAAATAGGAGTAAAACTATATACTTAAACCTTAGAAGATAAACATCGCTGTAAAATGCAGCAATAGGTGTAAAAAGAAAAAGGGCATATACTCCCTTTCAAAGCTGGACATAGATAAATGAGACACTGCGATAGAAGGAGCAGATATGCAAAGACTGAATGAAATTCTACATAGATAATAAAGTCAGAATAAATGAAACCTGAGACTAAAAGTAATGAAAAAATCAGGGAGCCTGTGAAGTAATTTCATAATGAAATGAAAAATTGAAAAACGTAGAGTCTAAAAAAATACCATAAGAATAATGGCAAAAAATACCCCAGTCATAATAGGCATAAAAAATTGTCAAGAATTTAATATAATCAACAGAAGTCACTAATTGCACACATGTGAAGAGACATGCACTAATTGCAGTAGTTAGGAAAAAGAAAATCAGAAAGAACTTGCTGATGTCTCTGAGGCTGAAAGAAGGCTCTTAAACAAGACTTAGCACTCCAAAAGATCATTTATCCAATAATTAATTCTACAAGTATAACCCCTCTTTTGCTAAGGGAGAAATGACTTGAGGAGCAGACTAATATAACTATTTCTGAAGCCTTTGGTCAGGCAAGAGACAGGTTTACTGACACTTTTAGATGATAGAAGAAGGAAATAAAAAACAAGCAATCTCTCCTTACATAGAAAAGGATAAAGGATAAAAAAAGGATAAAGCAAACTTTCTGTTAAGGTATAAGAAAGGCAGGGGAAGGGGAGATGTGTCCACAAGTCCAAATAACTTTCAAAAGAAGAAGAGCTTTGGTTTATAGCTAAGGAAGTAAAGCAATAAACTAAAATCTGTCTAAAATCTAAGATAAAAGGGAAATGGCATTGATGACTAAAATACTAACACAGAAAACAGTAGAACAAGTTAATGCAAAAAAAAAGGTAAGTCATACTAAAATTGAAGTCGGAATTCATATGTTCCTTTATCTGCCAAGAAAGATATTTTATATTAGAGAAGGTATAACTTAGCCTGAAACATGAAAAATGTGTTGTAAAAACCAATGTTCAAATTTGACTATGGTATATAGGATACTATAAGGAACATTGTGATTAAACCATAAGTTTAATAATTTTTTTTTCTTTCATTCTGTCTTCCACATGCAAAGACTTAGAAATAGTACATTGAATGACAAGGTTCCCATGTAATTTCATATATGTGAACTCAACAATAAAACCAAACATGATAAGCACTTCAGTATCAATGCTGTATCTGAAGATAAAAACAGACTTTCAGTTCTACAGCCCAGAAAGAAAAAGAGAATTAAAATTACTTACAGAGTGGTTTGTGTAGAATGCTCTCAGCTGCTGGCAATTTAAATAGGATCTTTCAGTATCAGAGGTACTTCTAATAAAATACTTGTATAATTATTTTACAAAATTATATAATATAATTTTTTCTTTCTTTTAGAATAAATTTTAAAGACCTCAAGAAATTCTTTCAAGTTCGAATTAGGTAAACACATGAACATAGGTGGTTTAAGCTTGCCTTAGTATACAATGACATTAAGAATGTGTTGACACATACCAAACGAAATATGAAGAAAATTTATTCCTTTTTCTAATTACAGGCAGCAATTAGAAAAAATAGGCAAAGGTTCTCTGATATAAATTATGCATTTTTCCTAAATTATTATTTTTATTCTCCTGAACTTGTTACTAGAAGATAGCCAAGCTAGGGAAAAGTAGCTGTGCAATGTTTCTTGATTTTTTTCTTATTCATGTTAGATTTCAGAACATGGGGATTTTGTATAATATGTGGATTTTTCCTGTCACAAAAATAGGTGATTATTAACTTCATGTGGGCACCATAGAATAAAACACTTCGTGGTCTAATCTTTAGCCCAGAGAGGAGGCAGCAGAGTACAGCTCCCATCCACATGACTATACTCCTTTCCTTCTCCGGGTTTATGTTCATGCTGCCCTCTGGAGCAGTCCTGTGCCTTTGCTAACATCAGCGTGAGCGCTGCCTCAGAGAATGCCTGTGCCCAGGAATATACCAGTATTTAAACATGAAAAATGACAGAATAAACAAGACAATCCCATGGACTAGTCTTGGACAGGCTTGATTTTTAGCTCTCTCCCCATTTCTCTTTTTGGCTGCTTCAGCTGCCTCCTTTCAAAATCTGTCTGCAGAGGGAGCTGACTGTTAGAGATATGGACGAGAGGAAATTGTTGCCATTTGGTATCAGGGGCACCAAGTCTTTCATTGCTCATCTTATCTGCTGGAATACATAGCCACCTACAGAAGTGGTCACTGGTTTCATCCAGGCTACTTCCATTTATAATACTTAGGTGCCCCATGCAGCGCCTTCTCGATTTGGTGTCAGGTGGAGGAGCTGTATTCTTACCATCCCTACATTTCCTGAAGTTAGTCTGGCAGAAGGCTTCCCCGAAAAACTACATAGGTCTAATAACTTTGCAGAGAAACACAGAATATAAGCCTCTAGAATATGTACCAGTTTGTGAATTTCTAGTTAACAAAGAAAACTTCATTCTTTCAAGTTGAGGATACAGCGGCAGGTATATGAGATGTATAAAGAAGTTTATCAAAACTGCACATATAAATCTGAAACAAAAATCACAAAAGATGAACTAATAAGAAAATAAGAATATGTGTAGAAAAAAATGCTGGCAAAAACATATATTTGCTTATTAAAATTCAAGAAATAGAAATGTGCAAGTGTTTACATAGGAATATAGAGAAATGAAGAAGGATGAAAAAATATTTGAGACTTTAGTAATAGAACAAAATGCATAATGCATAAAAGGATGCTGTGCTACATAACCTTTTTATTGGATAAAAAAAGAAAAAAAATGCAAAGACAAGTAAGGCTAGCAGTTTCATTAGATTCAAGTGATTAGCTTTTGATTTTTGTTCCTTTCATCTTGGCAGAGTTCCAGTTTAAATTACAATCTACAGAAGTAGCAAGATTCAATATTCTCTCTCAACATTATCTCTTCAGAAGCAACTGCTTGAACTTAAAGTTTTCATAACTGAGAAGTGTTTTCCAGAACATGAACCATGAAGTTCAAAAAGATAGTAAATAACCACAGATCACAAGTTTCTCAGGCAAAAAGAAGTAAAGGAAAAGTGACTAGTTTAGTATGTTTCCTAGGGAAAAAAACTACTTTTGGAGCAACCATTTGAGAATGTAATAAGGCTTCCTTGACACTAACAGTGAAATGGTTTAATAAAAGTGGATAATTCTCTTTATACCAGAAAAATAAAACAAACCAAAACCAAAACTTCTGAAAATATTCCTTCCCTTAATGTGTTAAATCATTTTTGGAGAAACATTTCAAAAGTGTCCAAAAATTCTTCGTAAAAAGAATTTTTGTCTGTTTTTTCACTCAAAAACTTTTTCAGATCACTATAACTGGATATGCCTGGGAAGCTATAAAAGATGACCTCAAGATAAAGGTTTTAGAAAATAAATATTTTATATATGTATGTATATACACACACACAGTGGTAAAAATGCCAGCACTTATAAGTGGGGCCTGGAGTCATTGTTGTCAGCCCTCTGAAATCATTGGCTCAGTGTGAAACATCTGCCATAAAAGAAACTGACAAAATGTTTCGGATCATCAGGAAAGGCAATGTGAATACAATAGAGGTCATCATCTTGCTGCTGTATAAAACCTTGTGTTGACATCTTAAAAATTACACACTTCTGCACTTTGAGGCTGAGGGAGGATACAGAAGAGTAAGAAAAGGTACAGAGAATAAAAGCCTGAATCATATAGGGATGGAGCATCAGCTTTGATAATGAAACATGAAAACAGTTAGGATACAATTTAGAGAAGAGACAGACAAGGAAGTTAGTTAAGCCTTAAAAATTAATGAATGTGGCAAATAAATTAAAAATACATTTTAAATATATAAAGGGAAATATCTCTTTGCAAAACAGGTAATGAATTTCTGTGAGACTGCTGTCATAGGAGACAATACCAGTCGGTTCAAAATGGGATTAAACAGATTAATTAACAACAGGATATCAGCAAATAGCAGAGAGAACAGCAAGGGATGCACCATCTTAGAACCCTAGTAAAACTGCAGTGGATTTGGGGAGACTGTAAGGGTCTGAAGAAAACAGCCAAGCTCTTCTGCCTTCTTTTTACGGCCTGTCCCATTGCTATTCCTGTAGACAAAATATTGAGCTGACTGAACTGCTGTTTCCTTCCCAACAGGCCTTGAGGGTCTCAGGCATCTGACCAATAAGGGGGTGATGATCCCATTACAGCAGAGGGAAGGGTAACAGCACACAGACCACGATCCATAAAATCAAGCACTTACATGTCCTAAGGGATCTGGACCAGAACTGCTGCTGGATGGCAAAACCCATGATTTGACCAGTGGTCAAGGACCTCTCAGCCATCATTTCTCTCCTGTAAGGATTGAGAGATGCAGGTTCTATTTCATGGTTTGAGTCTCCATCAAAAGATTGTTATACTGACACAGCAGGCCAAGTACTAAGATTTGACCTGATCTGTGGAGGGTCCTGGTGATTAGGAACTGTAAGTTAAGCTGTGCTGTAAAATTCCATGCTACCCTATTTATAAAATTAGGCTACACTGATTCTATTTATAAAAATCTGTGCTATTTTGATAATAAGATTCCATACTATGCTAATCAGAAAAATCTGTTTAAAAAATCCAAAAAACAACAGTAACTGCAACTTAGTGTTGTTGTCAAAGAACTTATCTGTCCTCATAGTTTTGAGTGACAAGTCTATATGTTTTTAACACAAATGATCTTAATCTTGCCTTCAGGAGCTAGAGAAGTGATTGAAATGGAATTAAATAAATTAGTACAACCATGATAAATTGTCATATATTTCTTTTCAATCTCCCAAGTTATTTGTATGTATGATAAGTATTATGGATGGAGAATAAACAGATGAAAAAATGCATCTGACTATTAAAAAACTCTTTAACAGGTCCTTGCAGGGTTGTGTTGAATTTTTTTTTTTTTTAAAAACAAGGAAACTGTGTAGAAAGATATAGAAGCATTGTCATTGATTGTAAAATAAGAGAAAAAATAAGGAGCGCGAAGAAGGATGGAAAAAATACAGCAATCACAGATATGGCATTCTGAAGACTGGAATTTGTTACTATTTATGGAATGTATTATTGATTAAGAATAATAATTAATAATAATAATA
>WEKY01026116.1:3239-14931 GCA_013390045.1 Picathartes gymnocephalus
TTTTGTTACTTCATCTGTACTTTTCTATGATTAATAGGCTCTAACCAGTTTCCTTTTAATAATGAGGTAAATCTTTCCTCTGCCATGGCTATCTTGTAAAATGAAACACACTAAATTAGGCTTCTTTCTCTTGCTAATCATTCATATTCAGCTATTGACATGTAAAGTCCAGATGGTTGACTTCCTAACTATCCTAATTCATTCTTTTGAATAGCAACAGTTTGCCTTTTGTCATGTATTTTCTGCATTTGTAAAGGCTTTTGTTATTTATCTGCATTTACTGAATAAGCTTACATATTATAGCACTTAATAAGTTCTACGATCTTTAACAAAGTTTTCTTCGGATGCAGCAGCACAGTACCTGTGTAGGAATCCTGTAGAGTATTCCATGGTATCTCAGGAAAATACGATGAATAGTACTATTTCCCTCGTTTATTTACTTCAATGAAGACATTTCTAATATGAAGTCGAATTAAAATATGCAGAATCTAATGAAAAAAAAATTGAAATTAGTGTACTTGAATTTTACATTGATTTTATAGGCCAAGGAGATTAAAGGGAGATGTAATCATACAGTTTAGATGCTGTGGAACAACAATTGCATGTCCATTAGTAATATTAACTTGTGGGTGGTTCTTCTGTAAACTTATTTGTGGGTTTTTTTGTTGTTTGGTTTTCCATATTTTGCCACGTGATGCTATGTCTTTTATTCTTTTACACAGAACTCTCAGTAGACCTTTAGTATGAAATGTGCCATAAATCTAAAGCCATTATTGGCTGTCATGATTTTACAGAGTATTTGTCCCTCCTAAGAGACTGAGAAGAGTGTGACAATAGACACATATATCCTATGATAGCAAATTTCAATACTATCAATCACGGTGGTTTCCTTTTATTTCATTGGTGAAAAGCTTGATGTTGTCTTTGAGGTAATTTGCATAAGTGCTAAATCACAGTGTACACGTTTTCATAAGGTGCTTCAATAAAAAGTACAGAATGTATTCCATAATCTCTAATATACTTCAAAGTTTCTCACAACCATGGTGCAGATGAGTAGAATTGCATTTTGGGAGTTCCATATCTGGGAACACTGTGTGAAAAGATAATTATGGGTAAATGGAGCATTTTTGATACCAAAGATAGCCTTAGAATGTGAAAGAATACAGAGATACCCTTTATTTAGTTTCTTGAAATGAATATTCCATTCTATAATGTAAAATGATGGTGGGAAATTACAGTTTTAAAGTGACTTTGAAAATGTCCTTGATTATGAATTCTGATTGTATTTAAAGTTCCAGTGTCAAACAGGGTTCTTGATATTTTTCAATGTTAATATATAAAAATCTAATTCTATTTTATATTTGTCAATGTTATATTACAGAAAATAGTCATGCTAAACTTCAACAACGAGAAAGGATCAAAACTTTCATCACAGAACTTAAACTTTTGTAAAGATATTTTAAAGATAACTTATTTTGTGTCGTAGTCTTTGTTGTTTATTTGCTTTTCTTTTTTTTCCCATGAGATTTCTAAAATGTTTATTGTTGCTGCCATAAAGATAGGTATATTATGCTTAATTCCTAAATGGAGAAAGTTGTTTTCCTTTTGATGTGTGAGCCTCCAGAGATGCTGTCCATCTTGAGTGGGATTTAGAGCTGTCAAAACACATCTGAAAAAATGAATTTGTTCTCATGTTCAATTCTTATGAAACTATTGGTTTTGAATAATGTACAAACAATCAATAACATATTTATGGCACATGTTAGTGGTGGTCCAAAAGAATTAATAAATACATGAAAAATGGTTTTGTGATACAAACTGTAGATTCTATTATATTGTTTATTAATTTTTAGAATATAATAAATAATGCTAAGAATCCAGAGATAGACAGGGTGATTGCTATTTTCTGTGCTTTGGGGAAAAAGAATTATCATCATAGCTAAAATGCTGTAGAAGTAGGGAGTAGGGGAATTATCATCGTGGCTAAACATTTTGCAAGCCGTTTAGGACAAAGCAGATAATCCTTTAGCATAAATGCTATCACTTATGACTGCACCAATTATTTTACATAAATATATTTAGGTTTTTACAAAAATGGGAAAAAGTGCAACTTACATGAGGTAGGTCTTTTACTTATTGTCTTAGTCATATTTGAGTGAAATATGCACAAAACACTATAAAATTCTGGGAAAAATAAAGAGTCCTAAGCTACTGTTACCTTCCTCAATAGGTACAGATGGCATCAGTGCTGGTGGCAGGCACAGATGCACTTGCAGAAGCATGAGAGCCTGATCCCTAAAGACAGTGAAACCGGTGTCTGTAAATCCTCACTTACACTTTTGCTAAGCTGCTTTGAATGAGGCTTGTCAGTAATTCTTGTACCCTTCAAATAAAGCGTTGACTCAGTTTAGGATGACAGTATCCTTTGGCAAGAGCACATATTCCAGGGAAGCCTGCAGCCAATGTGCAAATCTCGTTTCCCATTTGTTTTTCAATCACTCAAGCTTACAGTCAAACAACAGAATTATTTTCAAATGTTTGCTGACCAGGAATATAAAAGTCAAGTAATATTTAAAGAGAGGATGAACAACTATCTTGTTTAAGTTAATTTGACTATGATTTATTAACTGTTTAAAAAGTTCATGAGTGGAAAGTACATTTTTTTAAATGGTAGAAAATGTTATGAAATAAATATTCTTGTGAATATATGTCAGTGAAAATTTATGTATGAAATGTTTTGTCTTCCTTTCTCTTTACCATTTACAGACTATCTGTATTAGCAGAAAAAGTAACATTTATTTCACTGACCTTTTTAATTCATTGCATTCAAGTTTGTACTTTTCTTTTCCTACAGTAAATGTAAGGTTGCAATTACGAAAGTCAGCAGTTCCAGTGGAAACACTGGTGAACTCATTAAGTGCACCATCAGGGGTTGCCAACCCCAGATGTCAGCCAACTGGATCGTGAGATATAAATCACTCTTTACAGAAGAATTACACTCTAACGACTTACCCATCTTAGACAAAGCTAAACTAGTATCCTGTGATTTGGTTCGCTACTTACTAGCTGCTAATGTGTGGAACAACCGAGAGGAGCATATGCCCCTTCTTAGAAGATATAAATCATGTTAATGACTGCCTGACTCTTAGGAGCCTGTTCAACAGGTGTCCACACAAAATAGAATTGAAATGCAAGAATGCACTCCAATACTATCTTTCTGTTTATTTTCTTTTGTACTATTCCTTTCTGTAACCAAACTATTTACAAAAAAGTGGGATTTCTTGACTACTAAGTTTGTATGTCCTCTGAACTTTCTGTACTATTTCCTGTGGATTTTAAGGAGCAGCTAAGTGAGAAGTAATACAGAACAACAACAGCAAAAATTTCACATGCAAGAACAGCAACAAAGTGGGGGAGGAGAAGAGGTGAGAAAGGGAGAAAGCTTTACTCCCCTTCTACTCCTGAGCCAGTGTTTTGGAACTTAAAAGTGTTGTCAATTCTGTTGTCAGGTGCAAATGTAATAAATTTTATTTGATAAGCTTTGCAGAACACTTTGAAAATTGCCACCTTTATGAGTTTTTATACTCTTTTGTGTAGTGCATACCTTTTCTTTACAACAAACCTTCTATTTCTCCTGAATTCTTTTGAAAGTTAGCATGTGTCCCCTCTATTTGCATTTTTATAGTTTTACAATTAAAGTCTAAATCTTACCTTGACTGACACAACCGTACCTTAGATGTAATGCAAGAACTCTGACTTTCAGAAAGAGAATATGTTTTATATGTACTGTGTGACAGATTAATGTAGATGTTCTTGGCAAGCATGATCTTGTAGCAGAGAAAAGCATGAATGGATGTCAATAGAGTTTTGAACTTTGTAGAAAGATGAAAGAGTCTATGTTACAAATAGCCAGGTGATTCAGTTCATTTATGAAAAATCTGAAATAGTGTTCTACAATTAAATATTTGTATAGATTGGAGGTCTGTCTTACCTTCTTGCCTCAAAAGTATGTCTTCTCTTGTAGAAACCATTCATGTGCACTTGGAGAACTGTGATCACACTGAATTACAGGTCATGGCAAATTATTTTTCCACAATTTGTATCTTAAATTCTGTGGTATTAGTCTCCTTTCCAAACAGAATAGAAGAGTTGCAGAAATTCTTTAAAGAGTGAAAATGACTCAGATATGCAATGTCTTTGAGATAAGGAATTCTTAAATGAATTAAGTCAGAAATGGATGTTGGTGTGGGCTTTGGCTCAGCCTAACTTGAGAAGTATTAGTATAAACGATATTCGTGGCTGCAGCAAGCAGCTTGTGGGCTGTTGATCCAGTGTAAACAATTTTGATATAATAAGAAATAAAAAGCATAAAAGAAATAGTCCTTAAAAAAATCATAATATCAGCAGAAATGTTGATAGCTATTTAGTGTTACACTCTCTTTGCATAAATTGTGATTAATACAAATACTACTACCCCTCCTACTGAGATACTTCACATATATCTTATCTGGTGGTTTTAGTGTTTGACTGAATTGTAACTCCAAGTGTTCACTGAAGGGTTTTTGGTTTGGAAGGTGCTTAACTGTGTATTCTGTTATTTAGCAGTGATTCTTATTTGAGTGACACCATAATCTGTTCTTAATTTGTCTCATTGGTGTTGTAATAATTACAATTATACGTGAAGTTTAAGAATGGAACTTATACGTAATGTAAGTGGGGAAGAAAATGCTAGTACTCATTGAAGAATGTAATTTTGATGTCATTGTTGTAGAATGCTAGTAATTTACTTCCATAGAGCTGGTGAAATGTTACCGCACGTGGGATGGGACATAACCCAAAAATCTGGGGAACTTTGATCTTTAAATTACATCTAGAATCACATAAGTCTTCTTTAAAAACAAACACTTCCATTTGTCCATTGGCTTATTATAAGGAAACTGAAGCTCTTTCTTATTTGAAAATTAGGATCAATCAACAATAGCATTATTGTCTGATCCTCCAAATGTTCCATGTCTTTTGCAGTCTCCCTATCTTAGACTTGATTACATACTTGTTTTTACCGCACATTGTCATGAACTGGTAAAGGAAAGTGAAAATACACGTATTTTCACACTTCAACATCAAGGTTAGCTTAACTTCTAGATTGGCATTTAATCTCTGTTGTCTTTGCTTATCTAGGCTTCCTAAATGTTCTGAAAAAAAGCTGAAAGTTCACGTAGTTTTCTTTACCTTTCTTCTGAGAGCAGTCCTCTTTAATGGCAGTTGCCCTGACCAGGAAAGTTGTGGAGCTCTAAATCCTTATATCTAACACTTGCTACATCACCTTTTATAAGGCTGATGTTCTGATCATAAATACTGTTTGCTGCTTTTGTCCAAAGCAGTTCATTTTTCATTATGTTTCAGTTAAACATCCATCTTGATGTTTATGAATGACACACAAACAGCACTTGTACGATGCAGAAATAACAACTTTTAAACAGGTGAATGGTTTGGGTGAATTTTTTCAGTAAGTCTCGTTCCAGGTGTTAGCAGGGAAAAATTTTGTATCTTAGATTGGAACTAGGGTTTAAATAGGTGTGGTTTTTTTAAGAATTCAACTGTGTAGTAAATGGTTAATTGAAAATAGAGTTTCAGATTTAATACATTTTTTACGCATTATCATAACCTTTGAAACTTTACTAAAAATACATTTTTTTGATTATTCCAATTATCACTGTGATGTGAACTGTTTACACGTTATCTGGTAAAATACAGTTTCAATTAACAGGCAGGCACCAACAGAGTAGCGGGGTAAAATAAACTTCCATATTTTCATATTTGTAGAAAATTCTACGGTCTGCCTTGCAGAGAGTGTGCCTTTAGGAGACAGTGTATCTCCTAAAGCAAATCACAGAGACTAGAATAAGTAATTTTGTATCCCTGACTGGTTTCTGCAGCCTGTCTCAGAATAACGCACCAGAATATCTACACACCGTGCAGAGAGGAGTGAAGTCAGGAAATGCTCAGCGTGGGGATGTGTAGAGGAGTGAAGTCAGGAAATGCTCAGCATGGGGATGTGTTTGAATTGTTATTCCTGAGAAGCATTTAGTGCCTGCTCTCATGCAGAATCTGGAACCTGTAAGTGTCTTACTGAGGACAAGCAGCTGTTCATGTTCCTTGAAAGGACAAAGTAAGTATTTTAAGACAGCCATTAAGACAGATGCGATACTGATTTACATTTTTGTTGCATTTCAGTGATTCCAGCCTTTATCTGAGATGCGGGAAACCCAAATTCATCATCTGCTTAACCCTAAGGTTAAAATTTGTATCTTTCAGCTCTGTAGACATAGATGGTATTTCTCTACTAAATTTTTGTGCTTAACAGATACTTAAATCTGAGTTTGAAGTAACCAAAAGAGGGATTTTTTTTTTTTTTCATCTCTCTTTCAGAAAGTCACATTCTGAAATAGTTTTCAGAGGAGTTAGTTAATTATTTGAAAGCTTATATGGTAAACTTCATGAAGTACCAAGAGACTGGCAGTTCTGGCAGTGATGATACAGGAATTAGCATTATATATTGAATTACAGTGTGTGATGGATTTTATCTGGAGAAATTGAAATTTCATAACTCACCAAGCTATTATATTTTCATGGTGCAGGATATAATAGTTTTGTTACAGCAGAGCTAGGTTCTGGCAGTGGAAGACCAACAGAACCTATAATACCTACAACTGTAGCTTTGATTATTGCCCAGAGTTTAAACATTATTTTGGCTACAGATTGATTTGCAAAGAGTTTTAATATTCTAATACTAATAGAGATGGCTGTTTCATTCACATGTAACTTAAGAAAAAACCACAAAATGTATTTAATTAGATTTATTATTGTGAGCAAAAGGATATAAGATTGAAATTCACAAATTAACAACTCACTTTCACCTGTCATCACTTGGTGTTATTGAAGATAGTGTAAACTAGCCTCAGTAACACCTCCATCTTTGAAAATCAGTTTTTCCATATGTAGTTGCATAAGTCAAGCTTAGCAATGTTGCTTTCAAGTAAATAAAAGACATCAGATGTAAAATATAGTTTGTATAGCTGTGTAATGTGTTATATAGTGTGCTGATAAAAGTTGTGATGTGTTGATAGTTTGTTGGGTTTTTTTTTTTAAATTCACACTAATTCTTTAGTAGGACATATTTCTTTTCTCTGCATGTTGTTTTAATTTTCATTCTTTTCTTTCTGCATTATGCGTTCCTTTCCTTAGAGATTTGCTCCATAGCTTATTTAGCTAGACAAGAAGAAGTAAAATTAGGGGTATTACAGATAAGTTTTTTCCATCTTCAAAATACATGCTACCAGGCAGGGTTAGTCAACTGTATCTTCGGTGGGGTGACCCATTTCAAATATGCCCTGAAGACCTTTTGGCCCAAAGAACACGTAAACACTGTGTGTATGTAGTTTGTGGTTACTGTAACAAGTTCAATTCTTGTTTTAGTGCACTGTTACCCTTACTATCTTTCTTTATATATATTTGACTTTAAATAAATATGAATTTGTGAACTCTATTAAAAAGACCTAATGCTGGAAGGTTTTACCACAGTGCACACATATAACTGCAAGTGAAGAGCCGTGAACCTTTTCCTTCTTTTTTAACTGGCTGCAGACGTCTCAGGGGAGGTACAGCAAGGTTCCCAAAACCAGCAAAGGCACCCTCGTGTGTTGGGTGTGTGCAGTTCAGAGAGACAGCAGCACTCCTCATGGTGCTGAAGGGCAGCGTCAATTGGGCTTTACTGGTGTGTTTGATCTCTCATGTAAAACTCAAAGCAGATTTTACCCAAATTGTGGTATGAAAAAGCATTGTTTGCCATAATTGGTTATTATAATACAGAAATACAAAATATCTGAGTATTCTCTATGTCAGTTGCATTTAAATCCAAGTATCCTTTCTAATCTTTAGACTGTTATTTGTAGACACTACACAGTGATAAGGCAATACCTCATCATGATGTTAAGTATGAAGTTTGGGAATATCTCAGCTGCCAGAAAAATGTCGATATCCTGATGTGACATTCACTGAGCAGTGTCCTGTTTGAATTACTAAACAGCTGTCTGCACTGTCAATGACACAGTTTAAAATATTCTACAATAAGAAGAACTTCAAACCCTTATAAAAAGAATTAAATTATGTACATGTACCTTATTTAGGAAGTTTCAGCTTGCAGTAATGAAATTGTGCATATATATCTTAAAATCACCTCTTAAAATATCAGTGTCAGAAAGATAATTTTGTCTCTCTTCCCACCCCCTGCTCCCCGCTTCTGGAAAAGCTACCTGATGGAAAAATGTAATGTCACCCTTTATTGTCTAACAAATCTCATGAGGTAATATAAAGTGATAAAAGTATAGTCTGTGTATTTTTATGCTATTTTGACATTTTGTCTCTGTGACTGGTATTTTAGAGCAGATCTCTTGCGATTCTTATTGAGCATTATTTTTTTGTTTTTCTGCAAATGACAGTATGATTTTACTTGTTACGAATTAAATCTTTTCTTACAATACAACACCAGATGCATTGCCTTCCATATGGTGGAAAATCTGTTTATTGGGTTTCCCTTATATTGATTTGTATCTAAGCTTTTTTCAATGCATTTTGCTTTGATTTTTATTATAAAAGCTTACAGTGCAATCAAAAGACATGCTTGTAAGACATTTCTACCCTAATTTGAGACAGTCCAAACAACCTCAGTCAATAAATAACACCAGCTTGGCATTGACTGCAGAATATATTGGGAAAATATGCACCATGGTTTTCATATTCAGCTTCCAAAAGTATTATGTAAATAGAAAAAAAAAATAAAAGAACACTGTATCATTGGATTGCAAAAACAGAATAACTTTAGCATCCTGCAGTTCTGAAATTAGCTGAATTTAATAAAAAGCTTTAGCAAGCTTCACAAATCTGAGATCCAAGAACTCTGATCCTTCCACTTGAAACACGTGGGCCTGTAGCACTTGATATAAAGGGAGAGCTTGTTAGCTGTTGGCAACAGAAGTCCTTTCCGAGATGTGCCAGTCAACAGGGGACAATTTATGCAGACGTGCATTGTGCATAAGCCTAATGCCATTGAAGGCAGCAGGAAAACACTGTTGTGACATTATGGTGATCAGCACAGGGCACAACACGTTTCACACAAGTGGTTGCTGAGCAATTATCTGTTTTCATGGGTTTTTCTGGCTTGTAAAACAAGAGCATTTGAAAGGATAGTAATATCCTGTGTGTGAACTACAGCAAAACAAAACCCTGTTTGACCAAGTTAGAATATCACATTACTTTTATGTGAATTTTCTTCATATTTAGACATTACAATCAAATAAATTTTTAGGTCTTCGGCAAAACAAGTTTTTCAGCCCAAACACAAATGTTATACACAATTCCTTTATAGATAAGTGCAAACTTATGGACAAGAATAATCAGGCTGCATAAACCTTATAGCTGAAGGTCGTGGCTAAAACATAGAAACAGTAACACCAATGTTAATACACTCTCATTAAAAGAATAGATTTAAAATCAGTGCACCACTACTTGTATCATCAAGTGAAAATGCAAAACTTGCCTTTATATTATCAGCAGTAAAGTGGTGAACACTTCTAGTGAAAGGGTGATTGTTCATGTATCTCGATTTGGAATATATCTATTTACTATTTACTGATAAAGCATCCAAACAGTATTCTAGGCTTTAAGCAAAAGCAATCACAAGTGGATAAAAGTCCCTAGTTTCCTGTGAACAGGTGATATCTTTCTATTTACAAGCTACAAGTTGGTTAACTCCTGTCATGAGAAGAAGATTCACAGTCATATTTACTTGCTTTCTAAAATCAAACCTGAAAGTATATTCAGCAAAAATAGATACAATAGTAGGTTGGCATTTCAGGCTGTGGTTTGCTAGTTTATTATTCTCTCCCTTTACTACAAAGTATATTTCCTAGCCACCCACTAGTATCTTTTATTTTGATAAAACATAGTTTTAGAGACCAAATTCCTCACTCATCTGTTGAGGTCTATCTGTATGCTAGATGAACATGCTAGTAACTAGATACAGAGAACTCGTTTTATTTTTCCCAAGGAAAAAATTATACATTAATGAAATTTTTAATTAATGAGGTTTTAGATGGCTTTTATATAATTTTGAATTTCCATTTCAAAATTATGTTTTATCTGTATTGCTAATAAACTATCCTCTCTGATATCCATGGTGCTTTTTCAATAGTCAAGCTCTTTTTGTTGTTGTGTTGAGAAGGCAGTGATAGAATTGGCTGCTGTTTTCACTACTGTTTGGGTTTTTTTAATCAATTTAAGAAATGAATGAAAGACTTCATAGGAGAATTGTACATCGTTTCATTACCTAAAATGTGAAGTTACATAGTTTGAGTATATATTGAAGCTTGAAAAATACAGACTGTGTTGGACACAGAATTGCTGATAATGCTGTGTGGGTAAGGAAAAGAAAAGACAGCTCTCCTTGGTTCTGCCTGTTGAGTATATCCAGCAGAGCCAAGGATCCAGCAGCTGGACATGGTTGAAGGATTTCACAATCTGACAGGTTTAAAGTGATTGAAGCAGGCTGGAACCAGACCCCCGATGGATCCAATTGCCTGGCTCCAGGACAGGCAGCAGAGCCCCAGGGACTGGAGCTGGACCAGGGGCTGGCAGTGCAACAGGTTGGGAGCTGGGATTTTCCACAGACAGAAACAGGAAAAAACAGCCGTGGGGAGTCAGAGAAGGAGAACAGTGTAGTCTTATCCACCTTTCTGCCCAATCAGGGCTATTTTAAGTTAGAAAGTTTCCTCTCAGTGCATTTTTGTTGTTGTTGTTTACAAACTAAAATCTAAGTGTAAACTACATGGGGACTGAGTATTCACAGGAGCTAGAAGACTGAACAGAAGACACATAAACCATGCAAACTGATGGAGAATGGTTCTTTTTGTGAATCCCAATTGGATGTGATACTAGGCTAAAGCTTTTTATTAGATGCATCTGTGAAATGAGCATTCATGGCCTGAAAAGCTTTTTAGAATTCTGATAGAGGCAGTGAAATCACTTTTTTTTTTCTGCTTAAAATCTAATTTCACCTTTATGGGTGCCAAATGCAGAAATAACTGTCACAGGTGTCTTAAGATTCATGAGAGCAAAGAGGGACCTAGACTATGTGTCTTTCTGATTAGGATGAAAGTAGGAGTTTTGGTTTTAATTTGTGTTTATGTGCTTTGCCTTCAAGAGAAAATGAATAGAAGTGTTGAGAGCAAGAGCCAAAAATCTCTATAGAGATTGGACTCATTGCAAGGCTACAGTCTTTGTACTTTGTCCTTCTCACCCTATTTCTGCAGTTTCAGATCTTGTAAAATAATTTTAATGGAAAACACAGCCAAATGCTTCCACTGTTTTGTAGAATAATTGAGTATGGAAAGGAGCTCCAGAATTTTTGTTCAAGTATGTGCTCAAAGCAGGTCTTATTGAATAAAGTTTCTCACATCCAGGTCCACTTGATTCTTGAACAACTTAAGGGTACTCCAAAGCCAGTCTGGGGAAATTGGGCAAACTGGTCTGGTATTTCACCCTCCATAGTAGTACAGCATTTTTTTTACTGTAATTTATCCAATTTAGATCTGTTGCTGCTCATTCTATCTCTGTTAAAAAAAAAAAAAAAAAAAAA
>WEKY01026150.1:0-28387 GCA_013390045.1 Picathartes gymnocephalus
AAAAGAGAAAAAAATCCAATAAAAACCTGTGAAAAGCATTCATGCTATTTTAACTTAAAAACCTAACTATTTTGCATGAACAACGGTCTAGAAATTTAGAAGCATCAAGTTTTTACTGTCAGTGGAAGACTATACAGCATCTGGTACCCTACAGTTCACTTCACAATTTCAGTGGACAGGAAAAAGCACTGGGACACAAAGGGAAAAAAAAAACATGCACTCAAACAGGTGAGCTGCAAGTTTTTGACTTCAGACAAGCCTGTTACCTCTCCAGAGGTAACTGTGAAGATTGTGACATTTTTTAATCTAACTGTACTCTGACATTTATCCTGAGAGTCTGAAAGCACTGCTCTTATGTACAGTGGCTTAAGCTGGCATCTGCACTACATCACACCTTTGCAGCCATGCAGTGACAAGCCAATGCTCTCTTTGCTTGTGTGAAAAACCAATGTGCTGTCTGAACTCCACATACAAAAATTTTAACTAAAACTGGCTGTACTTTTATTGTACACATAAACCCACTACATTTCGAAATACAGTCTTGAGTCTTTTTGTTAGTTCCACGTTATAGAAGTTGTTCAGGTTACTCTGCTCATACAGCATTTACACACAATTACCCATTCATAAACTGTCAAGATAACCATCCAAAAACCAAGACAGCCTTACCCACTGCTGCAATGGAGAAAATTTTCCTGTTACTGCTTTCAGGACTTCCTGGCTAGCAACACCACCCACTGCTGCAGCCAAAGGAGGTAGAAATCCCTGAGCAGTCCTAGACAGCCATTTCACCACATCTCCATTCACCTGAGGCTGAAAAGTACGACACAGTAACAAGTTTACCCCCTCAGTGAACAAATCAGTGCTTGACAGTTTCACATATCATTATTCTTCAGTAAAAGACAAACAAACTATTGCATTCTGACTAGCAAAAAAGTTACCAGCCAAGACAGATCCACCATATGCCCTATATTTGTCATATGCATTTGTCTACAAACTGGATTCACATAGCCACAGGATCAGCCTTCACATCAGGCCAACATTCAGTTGAACCCATGCTGAAATCCCATTCTGTTTCTTCACATCACCTTCAGAAAGCCAGTTGAGCCAGCTAAAGATGGACTCAAAGGCCAGAACAAGGACCAACAACTAAAGCATGACCTTTAGGCAAGTAAATGAGCACATAAAAAAGTGACTCATAATGACAATTATTCCTTACTCACTTTGTTTTCCAGTGTTTCACTTATAGACATGGCTATTTTCAGCATTTCCTCAGCATCTTGAAGGCATCTAGACACCAGGATAGAAACAATAATGATGACTTAAACATTCCAGAGTTCTTCTAGAAACACAATCAATGGAAGAAAAAGGCAATGGATACAGTAGGAAGTTTGGAAACTCACATTACCCTTAACAGTGAGCATTCAAGATGTACTTCTAAATATCAGGGTTAGCTCAAGAACAGGAGTCTCAGTGGAAAAGCCCATGTGCAAGTGCAGTCTTAAGATTTATACTTCTTAAGTAATTCTATCTCATTTAACTCGAAATTACACACATCAAAAACTACAGCTGAATAAAAACCAGTGAAAATTAAACCCAAATTATTCAGATAATTTTTTTTTAAATCCATAAACTATAAGATAATTCAAGATCACTGAAATAACTTTTCCATATCAATCCCACAGTGTAAAAAAACTAGAACAGAAAAGGCCTTCCTCCAGAAGTATTTTCTATATACCTGGGCCCAGAAAGTGTCATTGCTATACTGGGAAAATGTGTCATTGCTGTATTGGGAAAGCCTTGTTACACACCCAGACATAGCATTTTTCAACTTTCCATTTCTATATGGTCTATCAGGTACCAGACAGGGAAGGTACTGTGCACAGCCAGCCAGTAACTAGACAAAAAGGAGAGATCTGTCCGATTCAAGGCTTGGCAAACACAAAATTGATGCTTTACCCAATGTTTGGTCCGCGACCAAAGGTCTCCTGGAAGTGGTTCAAGGCAAGCATGGCAACATGGATCTGCAAAGGTGCCTGTTAAGACAACAACAGCTATTGATCAGTTACAAACTAGAGAGAAATGAACTAAACAAAAACAACTATTTGAACTCTTCTGTTACTATTTCATTTCCTTGTTTCTTAAGCACAATGCTCAAAAAAGTTTTAAAATAACATTAAAAAGTGAATTTGAAATACCTTAATGTTTTAAAAAAAACCTATTGCTCAGTAATGCAATGCCCTTCACACACATTCAGCACCCACTTCAACTAAGTCCAACTGAACAGTCCCCAAAAGAATTTAGTGTTGAAATTGGAAAGTGCGGTAATCTTCTTTTAACTAGACATTATAATGCATTGCATTTTGCCAAACATCAATAACAAAGCCCAGCATTAAGGGCAAAAAGTAGAAATTATATTATTCTAAACAAAAAGCTACACATTACAATCCATGTATTTTTAATATTAGAGCACTTATGCCAAAATCCCCACATGCTAATTACCTCAGGCTTGCTAAAATCCGCAACAAGGCATAATGGATTTGTTATCTGCTTCTCCAGCCGTTCCTGGAAAAACGGAATTCACGACAACAACACACTACTTAAGAACACAACAGCCACTGCTACCTGACAAAACAATATTCTTCCTGTAGAGATTAAGAAACAAATATCCTTTCTGACCAGCATTGCCATTGCTCTCTTCATTATTCATAGAACAATAGATGCTAAAAATAATTATCTGCTGCAAGTTCTGTCTATCAAAAACGGTCAGAAAGATGTTTCACTTCCTAGTGGCAAGACTCATCTTTAAATGGGTGTGATTTTTGGGGCTGTCCTGTGCAGAGCCAGGAGATGGACTCAATGATCCTTGTGGGTCCCTTCCAACACAGGCCATTTTATAATTCTAGGAAATTTGTATGTGCTGAACTCTGCTTCCAGCGCTCAGATCATTAATGCCCGAGAACCCAGCTCCCTCAAGCACACACTTACAAAGCAACACATCTTGGGTGTCTTCACTTGCACAGCTATACCTCCATGCAAATAAGGCTCCATCTCTGATGTATCACCGATGCTGAAGGAATAAGGTGACACCACTGAAAAGAGAATAAACAGTGAGAGGTAACTCAAAGTGTCATTGGATGCTACAGTTCTGTATACAACGAAGTGGGAGTTTGCCAATGCTTTTGATGCTGCAATTTTGCAGTGGGCAACCTTGTTTTGAAAGCATAAGCACAGCTGATCCTCCTAACAGGACTGACCCAGAAACTGGCAGAAGGACAAAGTATTAGCTTCACATGATCTGTTATGAAATGAGCTTTTTCAAGTGGCAGCAGATTTAATAAGAATTCTGATGACCACACCTCTGTAAGAAAAATGAAATCACACTTAATTTTCTTTAGACTGTGCACAGCAGTGTCCAGTATTAACTGCTCAGAGTAGGATTTTAGCCCTGTGACAAGAGCTACAGGCAATCAAAAAGGACAGCTGGAGAATTTTGTCACATCTTCCCCCTCACACATGGGAAGCATCATTTGGGCAAGGCAAAAAGACAGAAAAATTGTTAATTCACGGTAAACTAAAACCAAAAGCTAAGTCATGAATAAGAGGAAGGAACTGACCACAGCATCAGTTCTAGCAAAATGCAAGGGCCCAGAGGAAATAGATTCAAGCCCATGTTTCAAGCGTACTGTTTTTTGTCTCAACAAAACAAACAAACAACCTTGCTCTCTCTTCTGCTCCAAACAAACAGGCACTCAGATTCAGGAACTGGAAAACTCCCCCACATCCAAAAGGAACCAAGTAGAATGCCTTGAGACATGCATGAAGTAAAACAAAGCAGGCTAGATATAAATCATGAAAATAAATTCAAAATCATGTTTAGAAACAGAACGTTGTCAATTCATCCCTGTACGTTTAAATTGCCACCCGAAAAAGCTACAAGGCAAACAGTGACACACCAAGTGGCATGCAAAACCGTGACAGAAGCACAGGCATTACGGGACCCTCCAAAAATCAAACCAGTTTCATCAGCAGACGAATGTTGGTCTGCTCAGAAGCTGCCAACTAGATGCCACCAGCTGAGCAATTCCACTGGCTCCTTAAGCAGCAAGATGAGTTCAGCAAGACTTCACTAAATGGAAATGCCATCAAGGCAACACTAGGAAGACCTCTGCACCAAATAGCAATTTTTTTGTGGAAGCTCACTGGAGGTCTGCACAACCCAGCACTCCTCTGGCTACAGTAACTAACACTGCAGTGGCTAAATCAGGCCAGAAAATAAGTATCTTGCAAATGAGCCAGCAACAGTTTACCTGTTATTTGGTGTGTGGATCCATTCAAGCACGACATGCCATTAACTTCCCGAAAGGTTAAGAACTGTCCTGTTTCAAGCCGGTGTGGATGATTTTCAAGGCAAGTGACAATACCAGGATTTGACTGAAATAAAAAATGGCAGTCAGCAAGGAAGAAAGTGTCTCGTGCAAAGGGGTCACATTGTATTGTAAGCACATAGTTTTTTGTTTACTGAAACTGCAGCCTCTAACACTTTTAACATCTCATTTCTGTCACAGCAAGAGAGTTACCAATGACAACGTTTTCAGTCCTACAATTTTCAATTTAACAGTGTTTCTACAACACAGACCTTCTTATTTTCACTGTTTCCAGTTCTCAGTGTGTTAGCAAACTGCATTTGTTAGTTCTCACCAGTCAAATCCATTGTTATGTTCTGAAATAGAAGCACATTTATCTCCTTTTTCCAAAATAAAAATAGTTCCATCTGCAAAGAAATTTTCAGAGGCATTATAAAGTAGTCTTGTGAATGGTCCTTATTACTCCATAAATCCTTTCTGTCTGATATCCTTAAAAAGGATATCCAAACTCATTCCTGAAAGTTAGGAAGCTGGACATCAGCACACAGGAGAGACCCAGCCTCAGTAGATCGCAGACAAGCTTACACTTGCAGGAATCTTAGACATCATCTCATACTGTTACAGGATGTGATGCCTACTTACCACGCACACAGAGACCTCAGGGCAGTCTGAACACAGCTCAGCAAGACCTTGTGCTGCACCTCAGGCTGTAACCTGGTGCATGTGCAAGCAAGCCTGGCCTGTAAAGCCTCCTCTCATCCCTTCCTGAGTCCCCAATATAAACAAGACTTCAGTTAAGTAGCACAGAACTTAATTACAGTGGACCACATTCTCTGTGACAGTGAACAACAGCAAAGGAGTTGACTGGAGAAAATACTGCTCTGATTTAGGGACAGAGTGCCAGCTCGACCCTGTCTACAGGACAAGAACAGCCACTTGATGGCATTGAGTTTTACACTTCAGAGTGGAAGCAAGATACAACTAAACTCAAGCATCAGATTATGAAACACAGGACATATACACAAATATATATCCATTCCTTGACTTGGCAGGTAATCAGCACAAGCCATGAAACTCAGCTATGTACTCCTTATGTAATCAATGAGAACAGTCAAGTCATCCATTCCCTTTTAAAGAACAGGCTAACCAAATCATCATATCATAAGCTTTAATCCAGACCAAACCCAACTTGCTGTACAACCCCTCCTAGACTGGTTATTATTATATCTAGACTGGAGATAGGACAAAAGACTTGCTGCTGGATGAGTGAGCTTACTGTCTGTACTTCCAGAACTGAAAAAAAGAGTGAAAGTAATTCTGCTTTATAGAACAATAAAAGAAGATTAAATGGACATCCTAACATTCTGCACTGGAAGTACTAGCAATAATATCCTCTTCTCATTGCCTCTGCTTTGGTAGGTTAAAACAAACCCTTACATTTGTTTTCAAAATATGCTCTTGATCCCCTTGATTATTCCAGCAGTCCGCTCCCAAGTGCTGCAGTTTCTCATAAAAAGGACTATTTTCACACCTATTTTCAAGCTTACTTAGAAGATTTATCCCATTCCCAGACCAAAGTTATGTCCTCTTCTTCCTACATATTCTCATTTCTTTCTCTCTATCTCCATTGTGTGTTACACAGTAAGTAACAACCAGGAAGCATCAGTAAGAACAAAGTAACCAAAGTAAGTTTCCTTCTTCTATAGTGCCAATTTTAAATTCTTTAGCAGGCTGCTCAAGTGAAGCATTCTTACACTCTCCTTTTCAAAGAACCAATAATGAGTCTTTTTAAAAACAGTTAAAGCAACACTATGACTTTTATCCCTTACTTGTGTTATATTTGAAATGAAAATCTCCTTTGGCTCCTCTCCTGTTGTATCCAGCACTTCAAATTCATCACCAAAGTCACAAAACAAACGTGAACATACTCCATACACATCTGCACTGATGAACTACAAGAGAAAGTAAAAATCATGAGCATCCCTAGAATAGCACAAGCCAAAGAAATGATGCCTCACATTGGACCTTGTTGAAGGCCAGCAGGTTTAATTCTACAATGAAAACCTGTTGTGTACTCAGGCCACCGACTACACAGCACAGCGCTGACGACAGACCTCAAACCTGCATGAGCATTTCCGAGCCCATTCACAACACAGGAATGACAGCAGTACACAGTGACATGCTGCCACTTCTCTTACATTCAGCCTCAGCATGTCCTTTGGTCTCAGCAAATTCTTTCAGAACCATTTTGAGTTAACAGTGAAAACTATTTCTTTAACATAATTGCTTTTTAATTAAGGACCAAGCTGTGGTCACCTATGCTGGTATCCAGATAATACCAGTAGCAGCGCTGTATTCCCAAAACTCCTGATGCTGCATCAACATGCCATCTGCACAGAATTATATACCTCATAACCAGCTTTCTCCATTTTTGGAAAGAACACCCTGGAGGTCCAGAATGCTCACTGTACAAATTATTCATGTGTTTCATTTTTTCTATTACCTTAATAGGGGGCTGCTGAGCATGACAGAAATCATTAATCTTCTTCTGCAGCAAGAGGCTTACTTCAGTCAATATGACACACTGTGAACAAGAACAGAGATACTTCTAAGACACTGAAAGCAATCAATATCTTCACACTATGGGAAAACTAGGACTAAGAGTAAGTTACTTAGGTGTCCTGACTCCTATCCTCCACACTTAAGAGAAAGCAGTCTTGAGGAAGTTTTCTCATTAAAGCAGATTGGTTACTACTCCACAAGTTTTGGAAACAAAATGAGTAAGAGCAGAAACAGCAAATTCTCCATTTTTTGTTTGTTTTAACTGCAGCTGTCAAACTCAAAACCCAATAAGAATATTTACCAAAACAGAGATAATCTCAGTGAAAATGTAGATTTTTAATTTTAGGCTTAAAGCTAGCAAACAAACACAAATGATACTCATCAGTGCACACCAAGAAGTCTGCACAGGCCTCCAGTATTTCTGCTCATAAAATTGCAGACAGAGAATTTCTACATACATTCCTTTAATGCCTAGGACAGTACTGGTTTCCAAGGCACATGTACTGCATCCCATTCAGTTACACAAGGCCTGCTGTAGTTGGGACACTCAGAAACTTGGTGTGCTTGTACGTAAGCCACACAATAAAGGTTTCCCACTCAGACTGAGCCATGCACACAGGCAGGAGACAGCTGACTGAACAACTGCAAGCACCTGCACTCCACCACAGAGGCACTTACATTTCATTACATACATACATACATACATGAAGGATCTAATTATATAGCCTAAGCTTCTCCTGCCTGGAATATAGCACACAGAATACATGTAGAACATCCGTGCTATGTAGCTGCAAAGAAAGGTCACAGTTTCACCTTCAAAGAAAAAAATTTGTATAGCAACCCCACTTAGCTATTTATTGTCATACCAAATTCCATAGTAAGTGTACTAAGAAAGTGGTGGGAACACAAAACCACTACTTCAGTCTTGAAAAAAAACAAACAAAACACTTCATCAGTCCAAATACAAGACCTACTGTTTTCTTTACATCATCTCAAAATGTACTTTAAAGTTCTTCATTGTATTTAGTTACATAAAAAAATCCAAGTTGTATGCTCTGAGCAAAATACACAAATACACATACTGCTTTAAGAGTGACATACCTGGTAGTGCTTTAGGAAAGACAGATCTGTGGTTTCATCTAGTGGCACAGTGGATGCTGCTACATGGACATATGGATTGAGTTCTGCAATACGATGAAGTGTGGCCTCAGCCCTGAAAGTACAGCAATTTTCAATTTTTTACATATCTACAAAATTGTATTTTCAATACAGAATTTCATACTACACATGCCCTACAAGAGACCCTCACAATGTCTCCTAGCAACAATCACCAACTCCTTTATTCACACTTCAGTTCCTAGCAGGTCTGAGGAAAACAGCTGCATCCAGTATCCCACAGGACTCACGGATGGTCTGCTGTCGTGGCTGTTGTCCAGTCTTCTACAGGTGGCTGAGAAAGCCCAAGGAAGAAATGCACACTGGCCCCCACTATTAAATTTGCATCACACGCAGTGACTCAAAACCTCAGTCCCAGTCAAGACTTCCTCCAGTATCTACCTGGGCACTGTGCACAAGGCCAGCAGCTCCAGAGAAAGGGTTTAACAGGTATTTGATATGTACTACCAGCTCTTGGATAACAAGCAGCTATTTTTGATGCAGATGAGACTGTCAAGCTCAGTCCTTGCCGACTCCAAAGACTTCACTAACCTGTTCCTTTGACTGGTAACATCATCTTCATGGATGAAGAAGTTGATCCCCAAATCCCGTTTTGTGCAGTGCTTGGTGTCATGAACTGTAAGAGCCTAAGAAAGGTTGTCAGAAAGCATTTGCTGGAAGAAATACATATGGTAACAGCACCCAAAAGCATGGATTAAGCCCCACATAAAATGGTGGAGGACTAACACTTAGGATTTAGTTGCAGCACATATAAGAACAAGCTCTTCCAAACTCTTTCCCAAGAAAACTCTTACTGTTTGAGAGAGCAAAACACATCTGCAACATGGCACTTCATTAAGCATTTTCCTCCGAGTTTGCAGTGATAACAGCATTTAAATATCAAGGACGATTTTTGCAAGACTGTGATACAGGGCAACTGTGATCTGAAAATTAATGGACTCGTTTGATTTTTTTCTATTGGAAAAAAAAAAGTTTTAAAAGGTTCCTTGCTAATAAAATTAATCCCAGCAGCACAAAAGCAGTTGTTGGATTAAAACACCCAACCATTCCAATGTCTACACAAAAGGATTCTATTGGATGACAAAGTAAGATAACATATTTTGGCTTTCGAGTTTGGACCACTCCATTTAGGAGAAGCCACTTAGTACAAAAGGATTCAATATCTAATCAGCAGCTGGCTAAAATACTTTATGGGCTACTTCAGAGTGCAGTGGACTCTAACTGTACCACTAGAATGTGAGATTGTGACTGTACCACTAGAATATGCAGATTATTCAAAGTTTTCAGCCCTAGGTTCTCAAATGTTTTGCAACCCTTCTACTGAAAAACAGATTCAGAAACATTAATTAGATAGTAGTGTTTTACCTTTTTCTCATGATGACCCAAGAATACCCAACAACAGAACTGTTTTACATACCTTTACCCCAGCCAGAATGATGTTTTTGGCTGAAAAACAAAAACAAAGCAAAAACAGAGAGAGGGACTATTGCAGGTTACTTGCAAATCTGTAATTGGATAGTTATTCAGGTGAACAGTAACAGTATTTCATGTTAAGAACTTCCTAGCTTAAGGGTTTTTTTCTTTTATGTTTGGCTCAAGCATTCTACAGCACCACTGAAA
The DNA here is from genome assembly GCA_013390045.1 of Picathartes gymnocephalus. Lineage (NCBI taxonomy): Eukaryota > Metazoa > Chordata > Aves > Passeriformes > Picathartidae > Picathartes > Picathartes gymnocephalus. The sequence continues at coordinate 9,723 of WEKY01026150.1, forward strand.
GCAAAATAACAAGCAAGGTTAAAAAGGCTCTCTACATTTGCCATTTGTCAGCTGTTCATCCCACAATTGTGATTACAGAGGTAGTAATGACAATAAACTGCAAAACCCCATGACTCTGTTCTGGCAGCTGGTGCAGAGAACCACTAGAGCCAACTGAAGGAGTAATACCCCCAGGCATGAACCAACCAAAACAAGTCTTGTTCATGAAGAGTAAGGGAAATTGTTAAGAAGTCTCTTATATCAGGGCAGTTCTGCATTTTCACCATATAGTTCTGTTTTCCTACACACCCTCCCATTTCCTACATGAGAAAAATTTGGGCTACAGTTGTTCCTATTTTACATTCATTCATACTAATGCCTAAAGGAGTAACTTGGATTATCCACCCTAAACCTTCACCCAGGACACAAGATTTGCATAAAGCAATCTGGCCCATGGAACCACATTTTAAAGTAAAATTTGAAAGGTAGTTCTAGTAAAATGGGAACTTAAGTCTAGGATCCTTCCTGCATCTGCAATGTTAGTCATATGCATCATGCACACATAAATTCACTCAGATAGTTCAGACATGCTTATTATATTTAAATGTAAGGTTTACAAGCATTCTGGGACAGTATGTTTATGCATACTTGTGTCTCCTTAAATAAATGTTACCTAACTTACCAATCTCCACACCAAGGCCACCTATGCCACTCAGGAACACACGGGACTGAGCCATCTTCTGCATTGCTGTGTCTCCAAGAACATACCTCTGGCGACTACAGCAAAGATAAATTCAGATCAAAACAAGATAGAAACAAAGTCAAGAGTGTATTAAAGCAAGTAAAGAACTCCCAGTCATTTAAAAAAAAATTTAAGTTCAAATGCTTATCAATCAAATATAAGATTTGCACTCACAATCCATACAGTGAAATGCATTTAGTACAGACCTTGTCAGTGCCAGGTTTTAGAGAAGATAAATAAAGTTATAATTTTAAATCAGTGCACAATTTCTTCAGGATAAAAAAGTTTTTTGAACTAACTTTTGAAGACACAAGCACACAAAAGAATTTCTTTGTTATTAGAAATCTTCAAAACAGAGGGTGACACTGCTTTTGCAGTCAGATCCTGAAATCTGGAAGAGTCCTAACTTCCAACAATACAATTAAACTTATACCATTCTAAGCATCACCTTTTTCACCAAGGAAAAGAACTACTTTCACGAGGCTACTGCCAAAAAGTAAAGTGACACAACACCAGAATTATTGCACTGAATTAAAAAGAAGCCTTATTTGTTCTGTATACAAGCCTTTTTTACAATTATTTTCTATTTTTTGATATACAAAGAAGCTTTTCATCCCACCACACTTTTACAGGGATACCATTTGTCCCAGTAGAGACTCTCTGAACTACTGCCATGCCAAGTGATCTCAAGACACTCTCAGCTAACAAATTAAAACAAAACTAAATCAGAATAAATGAACATATTTTTTGAAATCTACAAAAAGCCCTCAAAATCCAACACCCTGAAGTCTGGAGGGTAACAGAGATATTGATGATGAGGACCGAGAAGCACAGCAAAAGTTGAGGGATGAATGAAATTATGACATTACTGTATGTAAATGTAGTAATGTCAGGAGCTGCAAAGTCAGGAGCAACTCTTAAAAATCAGATATTCTTACCTATACAAAGCATCATCAATTTCCATAGAGTCTGCTGCCATGATTCAATGTGATTTGTTTACACTAGGAGGGTTACAAAAAGAAATGAGCTGGTTACATTGGATGCAATTTCACAGCTGGCAACCCCTTCTTGCTCCACTCAGTTCTTCATCAGAGGAACTGAAAAACATAAAAGATGTTACACAGCAATCACCTTGAACATTAAGAAGCCTGTGGAACACCACAGCACCTGGGTAATGAAAACACACACGAGCCAGAAGACAAGAACCTCCAAATCCTCAACAAATGCTTTCAAAATACAAACAGACATTAATTTCTCCACTGAGGAAATGCAAGACTTACTTCTTTTATTTGCCACAGTTAAGATTTACTAAAAGGGCAACTTCATTTTATATGAACAGATCCAAGCTGATAAACTTGCACCTATCTGATTAGTGGGGCTTTTTGAAGAGAAGATAGAAGATGACTGAATGGCTAGGCATAGGCATTTATGCTGCATTATTTCTGTGTTAATTGAAAAGCCTTAGGAAACAACTCAAGTGTTTTAGCTAACTGAAGAAGCCAACACCCAAAGATCTGAATTAATGCAACATTTAACTAAGACATGCACTTAGTTTGCTAGGATTGTAAGAAAAAACAGAATTTGTGCTATTAAGGCCTTCAGCCATTAACAAGGATGTTCTCATTGTTAAGTTGGTGATAACTAAGCACCAGGATTAGGAACAAGCTGCCCCTGGGCATTTTGTTTCTTACTTACGCACACTGGGAACTGCTGGTTCCTGAACCTGGCAGGTGACTGCCACCACATACAGGATGATCAAAACAGACTCGTGTGTACTTTTGTAGTAGTGATAGGAACTGATGTTCTGGGTCACATATCTCATTTCAGCTTTCTACAAACTGCCTTGGAAACTAAACATAGCTGACAACCCTCTCTCCTAAGAGACTGAAAAGTAAGGGCCCAAACATAATAAGGACTTCTTTTAATTTTTTGGAGAGCACAGATATACCCTAAAACAGCTTTCAAACCTGCCCAAAGTCCAATTCCTATTCACTGTTCAGGTGACTTTGGCAAACATTTTAACATTTCTGAGGCATGGCACCTGCAGTCTGTCACAACGTGGAGACTGCAACGTTCTGACACAAAATTTGTCCTTTTGGTTTTCAGAAAGCGCTGAAATAGCACAGCAAGGGACAGAGTTACATTGGACACAGGCCACAAATCTCATCCACAGTGTGGATGTGAACTCCTACACTTCAGCTAGCACTCAAGGCAGTCAGTATGAGGCAGCTCCATCATAGTCCACCGCACCAGCCACTTCAGCGCAGTTCCCATGCCCTTGACACCACAAGGGCTGAGGACAAGCAATGACCATTTTACTACACCCAGATCTCAAGCCAGAGTGCAACACACCACATCTTACAATCACAGCCTTCAGTCCCTGCTTAAATAAGGCCTTCACTTCAACCACTGCCTGAGACAAGACTGGAAGTACCCCTCAAAGCAAGCTAGCATCATCTTATAACAAACCAGAGCTGTTCTGCTCCTCCACAAACAGCACTGGCACTCTGGGACTACATAACATAAAAACTGTGGTACTAAGGTTGGGAAGGTGATCCACCCCTGGATAAAAATGCTTAGCTTCCACTGGTGTGATTGCTGACAGCCATCTCAATCTCTAAGCTCTCCCAAACAGTCTTTCGTAAACAACTAGATGTGATCAACTGGCAAGAGAAACTTCGCCACCTGTTTCACACAGACTTGTGGCTCTTCCAATATATTTTTTAATTCCCCATTCTCCTTCTGCAGTCATAGCTACAGCACTAAGATGCTGCCAGTGCACCCATCAGGTAGAGCAAAATACCTCCTTCCACAAGGAGGATTTAATGACACTATTGTCAAGGGACTGTAGGACAAACGTGGTTAATGTATTCCTGCATTCAAGTTCTCATTTTTGTTCAACCAGTATTGAATCTGTTTCAAAGAAATGCATGTTAAAAAGTCATTCTAACATTATGCCCTAGTTCTTACTGGAGGCTCAACATTTATACACTTGCCTATTTCCTTTTAAAAGCCAACACAATCAGTTTCAATGTCAGCCTCGTATTTAACTGTTTAAGTAATGTTCTTCATTTTTTAAAGCCCCAGCTGCCTACATGACCTAACCCAGGGACAGACCGAGAAGCTACTTGTTACCAAAGAGGACTAAGATGCTCTGAAGAGCACCAAAGGCACAGGAGCTGTAGCGGTGTGCTGCTTTCAGTGTTCTTACCTCCAAGTCAGCGCAGGCTGAAGCAGTGTTACCTGCTCGCTGTTCAGCACGCTGGGATGGCACGGAGGCCTGGACTCATCCCACCTACCCAGGGCTTCCAGAGGCTGATCCCAGTCGATGCAGGCTCCCTGTTCAGTCAGCGGAGAGAGAGAGCGAGATCTCAAACCGAGTTACTGCCCAGCCGGGCTAATGAGGGAACACCGACACCTCGGAAGTGCAGCGGGGAACCCCGACAGAGCCCACGGGCTCCCTCGGAACCACGCCGACCCCAGCAGAGCGTGGCGGCTGCAGCCCGCACTCGCCGCTCTCGGGGCGCCCCCGCGGCGCCGGGCACCGCTGCCAGCCCCGCCCGGGCCATCTCGGGCTCGCCGTGACCCGCCCGCCTCCCGGGCCCGGCCCCGCCGCCGCCTGCTCTCCTCACCCCGCGGCGGCCTTGGCGTGGCGACCCAGGCCCGAGCGCGGCCGGCGGCGGTGGGGAAAGAGGCAGGAAGGGGGTGGGAAGCGGCAGCGCCGGTGCCGAGGCGCTTCCCCGCCTGCGCCGACATGAGGGGCCNCGCCTCCCGGGCCCGGCCCCGCCGCCGCCTGCTCTCCTCACCCCGCGGCGGCCTTGGCGTGGCGACCCAGGCCCGAGCGCGGCCGGCGGCGGTGGGGAAAGAGGCAGGAAGGGGGTGGGAAGCGGCAGCGCCGGTGCCGAGGCGCTTCCCCGCCTGCGCCGACATGAGGGGCCGGGCTGGGCCGGTGCCACCCCGGGGAGGCGGGTCCGCCGCGACTCGGTAGCGGAAGGGGTTGCGCAGAGAGTGCGCGGCTGGAGCTGCTTAACCCATGGGAAAAAGCCCGCCATTTTCTGCCCGAAAAGTAACATATCGTGCTGTTAAAAATAATAAAATAAATAAATCCTCCTTAGGTTCAAGCATGACCAGTTTAGACGATGAAGAGCGCTTCCGGGCTCTGCTCCTGCGATACCTGCCTTTGCATCTCGCAGGAGAGCATCAGCAGGATGTCACCTACGACACAGACAAAATTTCATTCAAAGGGTTTAGGGAGACAAGTGCGGAATGCTAGAGAGTAGCCAGGGCCGTAGAGGAGATTTGGGAAGGAGTCGTCAAAACCAAAGTACGGCCCATGCCGGGGTGGTATACAGGCTTGTGGCAACCTTTTCTCTTGTTTTGGTGGTGATTAAGCAGGAGAGAGCAAACCATGGCAGCGACCTGCGCTGCCTCCACCACCAACTCCACAACACCCCCGTATAAACCCAGCATCTCCTCCTTTCAGTCTTTTCTCTCATTTCCCAAACTCTTGATTTAGATCCCAGCACCGCCCGCATTCCCATCATCCAGTTTAATCTCCGTTCACCTTGAACCCTGCCTTCCCTTTCTGGTACCCCTGATCATTGTAATAGGTGAGACCTTGATAGCATTAGCACATCCTGTCTAGAATGGGAGGGATTCAAGCACAGAATAGTAACCTTGTATTTAAAAATATTTATAACTTTAAAACAAACAAAAAAAAAACCCAAACAAAAACAAAACAAAAAAACCAGACCAACCAACTACCTGCATCCTACTGTATCCAAGGGGGGAAAAAAAGGCAAGGTTTTTGTCTATCTTGGTTGGGGTTTTGGGAACTTTTCAGCGCAAGAAGACCCAAGTTTTGTCCTCTTTGTGAGCATCCAGTGCATTATTTTGGCATTTCTCTCTCTTTAACAGAGTTCTAGTAACCCTCAAGATTTACCTCAGTCCAACAGCGCTCACAGCCTTTGTACTTAACTCGTAACAAAGATTAAGAGCAGCTGGACAACGCTGTGCTCGTTCAAACGTGGGCTGTGCTTTGACAGGACCAGGGTGAAGGTTTTCGTCTGCTACACTGCTGTTTTCATAAGCAGAAATTGGAGATGTGGGCAAATTTCGGAGAACCACTAGAGGCCACTAGAAGTCTGGAATACCGAAGTCAGAGACGGGATAAAGGGAGAAAGCCCTTCGGGATGTCGAATGCAACCCTTACAAGTAAAGGAATTGGTACTGAGAGTGGTATTTGCTTTGTAGCTTTTTCACATAATACATAAAAATCAGAACATAGAAGAATCACTTTAATTATTTTATAATAGTAATTTCAAAGAGTGGTGCATGTATCTAAGGAACTGAATTAATAGGAGTCCCAGTGACGAAGTGGAAGGAGGGAATGAAAGAGAGTTTAAATTTAGACACCAAAAAAAGCTTCAGTTTTGTCACTTGCATAATTTTTAGTCTTGTCGGTGATTTTTACCTTTATATTTGTGGTTTCTTTCCTTAAAAATTAAGCTGCTTTTTTTTTTTTCCCCAAGGTTCTTACTTTAAAGAACTTACCCATCAAGTGTGTTATAAAAAATAATAATAATAGTAATAAAATCTGCTACCTACTGTCTTTGTGTCCAGGTCATTACATTTTTCAAGAACCAGTCCACTTAGATACAGTAATCTCACATGAAACAGATTTTGCATAGTCACAGCAAATTCTGACAAGCCTTTTGCCTAAGTGGAGAAGCAGCAACATCCATTTAATTCTCACATAACCCTTTAACCCAGCAAACACTAATCATCAGTGAAACCATGAATATGAGATAAAATGCCACAAAGAAATGGATAGATTCTGTTTACCCCAGAAGCCAGAGAAACAAGTTCCCAGATGTATCAATTAGTAGGTGTACTCAGGAACCCTCTAGGTTGATGGTACAAAATCAAAAAACATACAGGTTTTTCCCGAACTTTCTCAGACTGCAAAATTTGAAACATCTGGAGTAATTTGACTTTTCTTTTTCCCTGTAGTCTTCTTCTTGAAAACTACATGTGACATTAAAATCTTGGTAAATTTGGTTAAATAAATTACTTTTGTAGGAAATCCTAGTTCCATATTTGCGTCATGATAAAGTCAGCTGTATTTTTTGAGGTAGGAAGCAGAGCTGTCCCTTTATAGACTTGCTGAAGCAATGAGTGGGATGAGGCTGTGGCCAGGAGAACATCACCACCTCCAGACTTGAGCCTATTCATGTTCCAAATCTCTGCAACTTCAGTTTATGTGCACCACTGTAGATTCATTCTGCATCCAGGTATTGAATATATCTTTAGAGTCAGTATTTTCCTAAGGAGTTGAAGCTGAGATAGCTGTAAATCTCCTTTCCATCTGCTGGGAAAATCCAAGCCACTTGGGGTTTTTCTAGTCTTTAATTTCCTGGTTTTCAGGCACAATTTCATATTCTTAATGGGAACTTCAACGTGGGGATTTGGGGAGGTACATTTGTTTCCCTGATTGATTTAGTTAATAAGCAAATTAGGAGACAAAACTCTTGTAGTTTTTTTTTTCCCTAAAAATGTATTATTTGAAAATACTAAGGCAAAACCAGTTCAGTTTAGCACACAGGCCAGTCCAGAAGTTACCATAAATTTACATCAACATCCTTCAGTGGGTTTACAAACATCCTGCCATAGGCTATGGCTTGCCCTCAGCTCTTGCAGGAGCAAGGTGTTGACTGGCAAGGCTTTGTCTCCTCTTTTTGGTGACCCATGTAGTGTAGGAGTGTTTTGATGGCATATTTAAAAGGACTCCAGCTTCCCAGCAGGGTGGGCCAAAGGATCTTGCTACTTAAAGCTGCTCTAGCAAGTGACACCTTCCTAGAAACCATGTTAATAATGTTGATAAATGCAGATAAACAAGGACACCAATTACCTAAGCTGATTTCACACTGAGATGTGTATGTATGCATTTCCAAAAGCAAGAGTCAGCTTTTCCATGCCCATAAATCTCCAGCATAGGCTGCAAGTTGCCATATAAACATTCATTGGGTTAAATAATGATTTTTGGCTTTCAGCTGATCTAATTTGTTAACAGGAATAGCAGATACAGAATGGGATTTTCTACAAGCTTTACTTACATAGGGAATCCTGATGGGATATTGATGTCATTCAACCAGACCTCCTCACATGATTAGGCCTTGTGCAATTAACCTCTTCTTTCTTTCCTATTTCAGCTCCAAGCTGAAAATTAGCATTGGGCAAGACCCAGACAACTTAATTTGAATAACCAGAGGTTTGGAACACATTTCTTCTTGCTTTAAATCTACCTGGGAAACCTCAGGAGAATTGGTATCAGCTGCAGAGAGCTCCCCAGTTTGCAGGGATGCAACATCACACAGGTTTTTTCCCAAGGGCAGAAGCAAGGTGGTGAATTCTGGAGTAAGGCTTCAGATCCATTCTCAAATTTGCATAGCACTATCTTAACTGAAATTCTCCTTTGAGTATTTTAAAAAAGCAAATGTCTTACCTTGTCTTTGCTGAAACATCTGTAAAGTTCAACCACTGTTAATAACAAAATAATTCCTAGAACAGGGAATGGACAGAAAGCTGTAGTTTTAGAATAGTTTTATATAAAATAAGGAAGATTAGTCTATTTTGTATCATATTTATATTTTAGCTTGATATTTTACAATTTTATTTTATTTAATTATTATGCCAAAAAAAAGCACAGAAAAAGATGCATTGTTTTTAAATACATTTAATGTTATGAAACATATTGCCTTTATTTTGTTTAAATCCTTGCTAAATCTTAACATCAACGATAATAAAAGGCTTTTAAAAACCTTTTCTTTAATCATACAGTAGTCTCATTGTTTTACTCTAAGGCAGAAAACAAACAGAGTGATCATAAATAAAACACTGACATGGAATGTAAGACAAACCCAGGCCAGACAGTTTGCTAAAAAGTTTATGAAAAGTGCATCTGGCTGGCTCAGGACTCCCTGAGTAAGGTAGACATTCTCCCACACACCTCTTGGCTATTTAGCCACTCAAAAGAAAATCTGAAATAAAGGCTGCCTTTCTCATTTTAAAGGTATTGCATGTACATGTCTCTTGCTATGTGAGGTAGGAACCAGTTTCTAGGGGCTGTATCTGGGCCTCACCTCCTTATTGTTGCCCCTCCATTTGCTATGCAAAAAGAGATTTAAGTGCAAAACAAAGCCTTAGCTGTCTATAAAAGTGAACTACTGTTTATTTTCAATCACAATTCATGAGCTGATTGTAAAGGACACTTCTCATGATTTTCATCTTCAAAGCAATAAGAGGCGCAAAAAATTAAGTATAACTTCTTTTTTTTCCCAAAGGATGCCTTTGAAAAAAGGGGACTTGAGCACTAGAAGAAAACAGTGTTTTCAGGTTATCTAATTCAAAGCTCCATTAAGTTTCTGTTTTGTAACTGAACCCAGCCTGGAGTAAATTCTTAAGTGAAAAATAGCAGCAACTCAAAAGTGCATAAATTAAAAACTTCATCAATAAATTAAAGAAATGGATTTGCTGCATCTAACTATCCTCCTAACTGTCCCAAGATCCTTTTCTTTTTACAATGACATGGAAAATCAGAATAAAGGTACTACTCTTTTGAAACTAAAACTAATCTAAAATCTTCAGTAGATTTCTTTCTGAGATAAGGCAACTTGTCTTTTACCAAAATTCAAAAGATATACAGAATGACTGAAAGTAGCCCAATAACAAGACAACCCCCCTACACCACTAAGCCTTAAACATAGATTTTTCCACTCATATGTAGACTTGCAATTTAGGGTGTGAGTTTTCAAGAAATGCCAAGCATCTCATTCCCAGGGATGCTGATTATTGGAGAGCTTGCACAGTAGGAACACTGAGGAGAGATCCAGTCCTGAGCAGTGGGGGAGACAGGATGCTTCAGCAGAATTTTCAGCTGTAGTAGGTGCAGCTGTGGGACCTGCAGTTTCATTCATGTCTCGTACAGACTCCTGTGAGTCCTGCATTCAGAGCCTAAACAGTCCAGTGGCCATTTGAAGACTACAAGTGACAGTACTGGAGTGACATTTTGGATCCCCATATTGAAGGCCTTGGGTCTAGAGGACCCCCTTCCACCAGCAATCCATGAATGGTCACATGCACAGAGGTAGGAAAAGTGCTTAATCAATGTGTAAGGATTGCATTTACTCTGAAGTTATTATCGGGACTGTTCTTTGATATGAAATTACTCTTCATCCTCATAAGACGTATTCATATTCAGGATCATATTCATTCATGGCAGAGATGAATCCATCAGCGAAGTATCAGTAATCGCTTTCTTTGCAGTGAGATAGTTTCTGCTGGCTGGCATGCCCTTGGAAAAGCATGCTGTTTCTTGACCAAAAAAGGTAGTTCCCAGTTCATTTGTGGTGAATATTTATTTTTCCTTTAGAAAAAATTTAAATGCCATATTTCTTTCTACAGAGATTGTTCATGGGGGCACACTTTTTTAAAAAAACCGGTTTGGGTAGAGCTTGTGTTTCTGCATCTTAAGCATATTGTGTGTTGAACAGAGTAGATCTGGAAGACAACAGGTACAGAGGTAGCAGCACAATGTTGTGATGAAACACTTCCACAATAGCAACTTCAAATGACTTGAACTTCACAGAATCCACAAAAAGAAATTCCTGTTTAAAATGAGCTTTGCTATAAGAACATCAAGCTTTTCTCTTTCCCCTTCCAACCTACTGCAATCCAACTTTTCCTTAGCTAGGACCTACCCTCAGTCCCGCTGATCCACTTTTAGTTACCAAGGCCACGGAGCAAGGTGAGCATTCGGGTTCTCAGCTGGAGTCAATGCAGATGATAGTCTTTAACAAGAATAATCATCAAGGGTCCACTTTGCTAGAAACACAGCTGTGACAGCATTTGTTTCACTGGAAGAAGAAGATTCAGCTGCAGACCTTGCCCATGGCTGAAGAAAACTTTCTTTTTTTTTCCCTTGGAAAATGTTTGCATTTATAAAGCAGGTAAATTGGTAGCTTTTAAATATAATTTTAACAATGTCAGTTCAGAATTTCTGGTAAGGGAGAAAGTTTCACGGCTCAAAGATGAGGCAGACAATTTCATACATTTAGCATGAATTCAGAAGGGGTTAGGATCTCTTGACAGCAAAGATAGCACTTGCTGTGGGCCAAGGTTACTTCAACTAAAATTAAATAGTAATACATATACTAAAAAAATAGCCTTTCAGAATTACAGACAAATAGGAGTTACATGTAGTCTATGTAGTTAAATCAATTTTTACTTTTGAATTAGATGCCCGTTTTTGTGGTAATCCAGTCACGGAAATAAGTCACTCGTGTGTAAACTCCAGGTTTATTTGGCTTGGCACATTCATCTCCCCAGCTCACTATTCCCACGAGGTACCACATCAGTCTAGAGTCTGGAGTAACCAGGGGTCCCCCAGAGTCCCCCTAGAAAAAGAGGAGGGGGGAAAGATACTTAATTGATCAGAAGAGAAAATACAATTCTCTCCATAGACAGGAGGGTCTATCCTATAAGAGAAATTAACAAGAAGTATTTCAAGAGCTGCCATTTGTGCAGAATCCAGGCTGATTCTGAAACTTGAGTCAGAAGTCTGTGATATTTTCCTGTTTGCCAGGGGACCTCCTGACATCTGTTTCCATAGTGCTCCAGTAAAAAAATAGCAACAAAAAGCTTCTCTTCTGTTTTTGATACACTGCTTCCCACCTGCCCTGTCTTCTTCCTTGTACAGAGTAGGGAAACACAAGTATGGCAGCTATCTAAGACATCAAGAATCTTTTTATTTAACAGGTTTTAATAGTAATTGCTATTCTTAAAACAATTTTGGTCACTTTCAGCAATAATGTTTCAAAAGGGAGCTTAGAGCTCCTTTTTGCTTGGAGCTTTCATCAAGAACTTGGTCTTCTAGTTAGATAATATCTCTTTAAGGTATTATCCTCTTTGCAAGGCATTATCCTCTTTCCAAGGCTCAATTCTGATACTGTTAATAGCATCACATGGTAATGATAGTTAAACTGGAAACCTTACAGACTGAAAGGCAATCTTCACACAACAGACCAAATTGCCCAACTTTCAGCAAAATGATTTACTGAACTAAACAGCAGCTGCACCCTTCTGCTTAGGTCTCTTCAGTCCTGAGACAGGAACAGAGAAATGATCTTCCCAGGCTTATTCTACAGGGAGTTTGGGCAAAAATCTGTAGGACTGGGATTCAGGAAAGGGTCTGTATTGAACCAGCATTTAAAGAGTACAGTCTTTAAAAATAACGTAAGTAGAAATTACGTTTTTAAAAGTTATCACTATGGAAATATTTTTCTTTAAACACAAACATTTCCTTGTAGCATTTGCAAACCGGCAGCATGCATGTTTCCTTCCCATTCCTACCTTCCTTATACACCTACCTTCCTTATAGTTATCTTTGTTTCAGACAGTTCTCCTTTCACTAAGCCAAGTCTGTTACCAAAGATCATATTGTAACAGATCTATTATGATACGATCCAGTCCAGAATGTCATTTCAGTGAGTGATAGTGCATTTTTTGCTGGTAATTTAACATTCTTAACCTTCTTCCTTCTCATCTGTACAGATGTCTGGTGTTAGCTACTTGCGACATTTAATTTTTAGCTCATAATTAGTATAGCAGCATTTAGTGCTAAATGATGTGTACTAAACACTATTCCACTTTACAACTAAATTCCTGTTTGAATGGAGCCTTTTTAAAGAACTAATACACTGTCCATTAAGGTTTGGTCAACCATGTACTGTAGTCAGCATTAAAATAGTTTTCCTTTCTAATTTTCAGCTACAATTACCTGACAAGCATCTACTCCTCCTTCCAAATATCCCGCACACAGCATCCTGGGTGTTATGTCCCCATCGTACACTTCTTCTCTGTTGCAAGTGTCTGAGTCAATAAGTTTCACTGTTGCCTCCTGAAGAGCATTTGGGGCTGGACCTGAGAGAAAACAGAATTTGGGTATTTATCAACATAATTCCTTTGCAGTAGTTAATATACAGGAAGAGTGTTTAAGGCCCCCTTATGGAGGACCATAAGAGGCTTGGTTTAATGTGGAGGTTTTGCTTGTTGATCTGTCTAGGTCAGGCCGTTAGGGAGAATGTACATAAAATCACAGACTCACTTGGGAACTGTACCATCAAGACTGAAGTAATGATTGCGTGGTACTTAGTGCCTTAAGTGTAAGGTTTTATACAGGTTCCACACAACACAAATACCATGTTCTGTGGAAAACAAATTACTTAGCAATTTGAGCAGATGATAGGAAATTAAGACATCTTGATTCCGTTGCTAAATCTACACTTAGTGCGGCCTGGTAAGAGTGTGAATTCGGGTAATTCACAGTTCACTCTGCATATTTACGTGGAAGCTCACAGAGTTATCTGTAGCTTCTGACCAGTGCTGGCAGAATACTTTTTTAGGTGCTATATAAACACATACGGGTCTTAAAAATTCACAATATGAAATGAAAAGGCTGGGAAAACAGATGAGTCTTCTTCCTTTTGTTATTGCTCCAGTGGATTGTGGCTCTGTCTTTATCCAGTCTAGTTTTAGAACAAGAAACTGATGCCTGCAACTAAACACACCTATTGCAAACATTAGGCTTGCAGTCATATAACATGTGGCTACAGAAGTGATATCAGTTTGCCCAGAGCTGCTGTCTATGGATGATAGAGGTCACCTGGCAGACGCAGGACTCACCATCATTGGTAAGTGCTCCCCAGCCTGTGATGACAGCGTAGATGTTGTAGGGAAAAGTCTGAGATGGCTCTGGCAGACAGACACGGTGTATGCTGCTCGTGAACTCAACGCGTTTGGAGAGCTGCACAAGTGCAATGTCATAGTCATGTTCTGGGTAGAGGTACTTCTCATGGATAATAATTGTCTTGACTGATCGCTTCAAGCTTGGTGGCTTCAAAAGAGCTCCAAAAGTAGCAGTCCACTTCTGAGGGTGAGTCATGCTGAAAAAGGTAAGGGTGCTGTAAGTATTTTGCTGTAAATATATGTTTGGGACCTTAAATTTGCTGAGTACCTTTACTGTAAAACTCCTTCAAGTCAGCTCCCTACTAGATTGTTGTGGCATCCATCACTTTCCATAACAGAACTGTGGACTGCTGCTAGAAGAGAGCATTCCTGCATTCCCTCTTGAGCCATGGTCTTGTACTCCTCCCCTGCTCCTTGTCCCTGATTTAACCATTGTGTGGTCACAGGGTGTCATCCAATCAAAAAGCTCTTCTGCTGTAAACTCTTCATTTCCCTTACTCTTTTTGCACATTGATAATGTGTTCAATCAGCTGTTCCATCTTAGAATGCCTTGCAGCTTCGCAATTGCCATGCTTTAAACAAAAAATGCTGGGAGTATGTGGCTGAATGGAGGGGGGGTGGGAACATGGGATGCTAACTGCTGGTAGCAGCCTGCAGTAGCAGCATCCTCATTGTAACAAGAAGGCATAGGTTTAAGAAACGTGAACTGTAACAGGAAACAAATACTCCACCATTTCAGTCACCTTACCTTTTCTACCCTTCTTTGGTCAGCATGCCAAATCACTACTGATTTCCACTCATAAAATTGCCATTTCTGCTCCCAAGGGTCAGTCTTTAATTTCTCAGTGAAATATCCAGCTGATGGGCCTACTTAACCCTGACTTTTCTCCCCCAAAATTTTTTCTGGGAAAGAGTCAGGGGTGTGGTGCAAATGTGGAAAGCCACACAACTTGATACAGAAGGGGCACATTCTGACGCTGATTCTAAGATGGGAACTTACTCTCTGAAGCAGTGAGCTGCAGATACCAGCCATGTGTTGCTGATGAGTGTTGCACCACAGCGATGGATGTTATTGTACTGCAGGCTGGCCTGCCACGGCCAGTCCCCGGTCTCTGCAGAAGACAATCCGCCAACGATTCGCAGCGATGAGGATTTTGCCATTGACTTGACTGATCTATTCTGCCGTAGCCCACAGACTGTCAAAAAGGACAAAGAGAGTGTTAGCTATTCTTCTGTTTAGTAGATATTCCTGCAAATGCCTGCGGAAAACATAATGCCAAACTACACACCACCTATGTTCTCTACACCTACTGACATCAACAAAAAACATACCTTTCACCAGCCCCACCAAATCAGAGCTCCTCATGCACAACCCATCTGTTAGAAGCCTGAATGAACAACTGACTATCATGGAAAGCCATGATGGTCTAACATTCAGGCTTAGCTGTGCGTGCAGCCCAACTCGGGAATCAAAACCTTCACCACACACCCAAGACAATTCCTAAATACAGGGATTGTCATCTTTAATGTCCCAGGTAATTTGTCATTAGGATAAAACATGAAAAATGCAAAACCTAAGGTGGGAATGATCCAAGCCATGGGTTTTTACCATGCATGCGTGCAGATTACATTAGCAAGATGTCACCTGGAGACAGGCAACAGATTCCTGCAGTCTGCAAGTGGACCTGGAGAGGCACTTCAAGCAAAGAGCATCACACTACTCCAACCAGAGATGAGAAAGGCATGGATGCCTCCAGCATGGGATGCATCCATGACACAAAATAAGCATTTTCATCTAAACCCAGAGAGAAACTGAAATATCCATAGTTTCAGTTATTAAACTCAGGATATTCAGAAGCAGTTGAAGGTCCTCCATAGCTTTAGAAACTTCCTCAATGAACAGACCTGCTTTAGCCATCTTCTCCCATCCAAACAGCATCAGATCCATCCTACCTGATCCAAGACCCACTAGTTTTCATCCAGGTCCCAATTTCAGCTAGACATTAGGAAAGTTGACACACAGGACTATCCCAATTCATTGAAATAGAGACAGAGAGACCACACAGTCCAAACCATTGCTGCAGGCCTCATCTCCCAGGCAGTGACCTGAGAGGGGGCCAAAGCAGAATGCGGTAATTCATCACTGAGGAGCTGCCAGTCCCAGGGCCCTTGAAGTCCTCAGAAGTGAAACACTGGAGCCACAGAGAGTGTAACCTCATCCCTTTCCTGCTAGGATCTGCGCAACATTATGTTAACAGTACTTCATAGTAAAAAGCAGCAGGGATACCACAGCAGATCGAAAGCTGTTCATAAATTTAGAAGAAGGAAGAAAAGTTACACAGTATCAAGAAGTTAATGGGCTCAATGCAAAGTCTGCCCTCCTCTGAGATTTAAAACTACGCTGAAGGAAATCGGTGAAGTCTAAATCAACTTGTCCAAAAGTTTTGTGTGAAAGACAAACTTCAGAATATACCATCATTCATAAGACTGTCTGAACTAAAATTTTTCCCCCTGAAAGGTCTTTGTAATCTTCAGTAATTGGTCCTAAAACTGTACAATCCTATCAACCACCTGAGCAGTCAATGTTCAAAACACAGGGAAAAAACTCAGTTCCATCAGTGTCCCAGAACACCAGCACCTAAATCAGACCCAAAATGTGATGTAATTTAATCTTCCATTGTTTGACAGCTTATTGCTAAGAAACTGATCAAGCCTTCTCAGAGTTAATAGAAACACAACTTGTAAGCAAAGATAGCTTTCATGGCTATTTTATCTCCAACCAAGCTGACTTCTTTCTCTGAAAACTTAAAAACATCTCTAAAACAATGTATCTCTAACCCCTACAGTAATGCGTTGAGAAGACCAGTCACATTTCCATATATTTCCATAAGGAAAAATTCTGTGCTGTTAGCCCTTCCAAATTCTAGAACATTTTGACTATAATCACAGGCTGATGTAACTTCTATACATTTCCTTCTGGTACCTCCCTCCTTTCAATGCAAGCTAAAGAAAATGACATAGTCCCAATTTCTGAGAGTGCAAGGTCACATTCATTAGATAGGAGGATGAGAAAAGGCTCTTAAGGGCCAGGATAAGTGTTCAGAGACTCTTGGTGCTAATTTAAAAATTTGGAGATTTCTGGTGCTTAAAAAAAGCCTCACTTACTGTCATTGAAGATGGCTTCTGCTCTTTTTGGTTCCATATCTGAAACAAACAAACAAACAGTCAGGGTAAGGCCAGGCCAGCACAGACAA
This sequence comes from Picathartes gymnocephalus, assembly GCA_013390045.1. Classification (NCBI taxonomy): domain Eukaryota; kingdom Metazoa; phylum Chordata; class Aves; order Passeriformes; family Picathartidae; genus Picathartes; species Picathartes gymnocephalus. The sequence goes on from WEKY01026150.1 coordinate 26,502, forward strand.
GGTTCCCCATCCTCATGGTCATCCCCTCAACAGGTATTTGAGTACAGGGCACACAGGGGGCATGACTGAGGGGGCTGCTAGAAAAACCAGGGTAGCCATTATGTGATCGTGTTCATGTGCTGGCTGCTGCATTCTTCTGCAGTCAGTATCTTCCAAGGAACAGGCACTCATGCTGCCCATCCTGCTGGACCCCTGTGTTTCTGGAGAGGAGCACAGAAAAACAAGTCCTGTATTACTCAAGATCCACAATTTTGTTGGGGAGAAATTTTTATGGTGGAAATCTGTACCATCACAGAGGGTACTCTGTGCCCTCTTCAAGATCAGAAGGTACTTCACTGCAGCAATGGAAGCTTACAATAGCAGTGGCTCACTCTCCTTTCTCCTATCTTATTGGTACACTATTAATACTAAAATAGGTAGTTCATAGCAATTTATTGCATGACTCAGCAGGTACTAGCAATACATTCCCTCCTTTAACATGTATGTTGTATGTTTACTGACAATATGGCATGCTCATGCTGACAATAACAAGTATTGGCTCAAGGTCTAGATCTATCCCCTTTCTTCTAGAATGCTGTTTTTCACTGGAGCTACCACTGTAGTTTCCAGCATTCAAAAAAAAAAAATTAAATAATACTAATTTAAAAAAAATAATCACAATTTCAATACATTTTTTAATTATATATTGATTCTATACTAGTGTCAACAACTTCATATTTGTGTCTGGATAGACTTTCTCAGCAGATCCCTGTCCTTATCCACTGCCTTCATTTCTCTTTGCTGCTACACAGAATAATATCCTAGTTTTGAGCCAAACCCACATCAAGTCAGGAGGAGTCTCTTTTGAATGCAAAGGGCTCTGGCTTACACTTGTCTCCTGTTGGGTTTGTATCACGTGTGTTTTGCTTGCAGGCTTGACACTCCTTCGGGTATGCAGGGTGAATTGTCTGTTTGCAATCTACCAGTACCAGACGTGTGCTCATTCATTTCTTAATGTGACAGTAGGCAGATTATGATAGAAAAAAGGAAGCAGGCAGAACTCCAGCGCATGTACAACTTGTCTGCAGGGAATATTACAGACCAAAGGAGTGTTAGGGCTGCCATGTGTGTGTGCAACCACTGCTTTATTTTGTAAGGATGGGAGATGAGTTAAAATTGGGCATTTATATAGCAACACGGTCTTATTCACTATAAACAGGAACTGTACACATATTAAAGATAATGAAGTTTCACTGGTGGGCAGGCAATGACCTGCAAGGTCCTCTTTCAAATAAAAATGCTCACTTGTACTTTCTCAATTCATATGAAAGAAGGAGAAAAACACTAAAACTACACGTACTTTTGCATTTCAGTAATACTAGTTGTAGAATTTCCATGCATAATATGGTTGGTTGTCTCCTAGAACACTTACATCAAAATGGAATAATACCAGAGAGCAAAGGCTAGGTCAGCAGAGGGATTCAGCAGTGGTGTAAACATTACTGTTTGCTGAGCCGTACTAAGGATTTGGCCACTTCCCCTGTATATTTGTATTGGCCAGAAGTGCTTTGAAAAATCTGGCCCTACTTGTTTCTTTCAACTATGATGAGCATCCAGTGTTTTCCTAGAAATTCACACAGCCTTCAAAACTAGTTCATCGTTTGAGTCACACTAATACTTTATAGCTGGAAACTGATAAGAATCCAACAAATGTAATTCACAATGAAAGAAGACCTTTTGCCTTTAAGTGCAATATTGAAAACAATGTTTTTTAGCTTTTCTCTGGGTGGAGAGACATTTACCTCATAATTCGTAATTATAAAGCCTGCAGCCAATTATTATCACTTACATTATGTTGCAAAGCTCGTCGAGAAGACAAAAGGAGCAACCAGCTTGTTCAAGTGCAG
>WEKY01026156.1:1396-27102 GCA_013390045.1 Picathartes gymnocephalus
ATTTTAGTTTTTTGAGAAGTCAAGATTTGATAGATGTAAAGAGATGGCTTTTCCTAAAATTTCTCTTCATCAATCTTACTGCTGGGTAATGACAGTGTTTCACTAGTGTTACTTGCAAATATCATCAGCACTTTTTAGATGCTTTAGACTATTTTTCTAAATCAAAATAGACAGAAACTCAACATCACCACCAACAATAACCCCTTTGCCAGCTATTTCAGATTTACAGTTCTTTTGTTTTGGCATAAGATACAGCACCCCATAGACACCTGCCATAACAGGTGAATTTGACCCTGTGTATTTTTGCCTAAAATAATTAATTCAGTACTATTTCAGTATTAATAGCAAAAAAATAATAGAGGTCAGATTTAAACCTGTTTTTAACTTCCTTTTAGCTTCATACATACATATGTACATGCACATGTGAACTGCTGATACACAGATGTCTCTTGACAGATATATATGATTGTTAGCTTTAATCGGCTCTCAACAAACTAAAATTGTTTAACAATGCTTCTGTATTATCTGATAGTGTATGGTGTTTGTTCCAGCTTTTATTAAGTGTGAGTTAATCTCTCACAAAACAATGTTTTACCAGGTCTCAAGGTTGGCTGTAGGACACACTGTTTTAGCTAATATCACACAGGAGATCAGTTATTTCCCATAGTGATTCCCAATTGGCATCTTGCAGTGAGCTTGTTTACTGCTCCACGGCAAAATGGATTGTCTGTCGTTAAGTACAAAAAACCTGCATAAAAATAGTGTTAAGTCTCTGTTTTAAGCTGACAAATTCTAGGGAAGTCTAAATTAAAGATGAAGTATCATAACAGCACTTATTTTTTGAAGCAATATTACCTTGGAATGGGAAAGGAAGGCAGCATAGGCAGTAGCTTTTTTTCTAGCCATTACCATCTCAGTCTTTCACTTAGATCCAGAAAAGTAAGAGCTTCTACAAGGTCCTTGTTTTTCCTTTTCAGACATGAATACAGCAATGTAAGTGGGCCAGTACTTATAGGCCAGCTTTTGGTACAATTGTAAGTTGAAATGATTGGGGTATAAGAATAGTATTTCTAATGGAGATGTTGACAGAGCAACCAGGCAGTACATGTGTAATACTGGCAAGATGATAAAATCAGTTCTTCAGGAGAACAGTAAACCTATTTGACTTGAGGGGTATTGGATTAACTGATTTAAAAGTAATAGGTAATCCAAAATTAGTATTAGAAATCTGGTATAATGAAACTTGTGCTTTCTTTGTATCAACTGAATCCTTAAAGACAGGCAGTGAGAAAAATAACATTTAGATATAAAACTAAAAAGCAAGCATGCCAAAGCAAACACAAAGAAAGGGAAATATTCTGGTTGCTGAGATAAGAATAAATGGGTAGCAGGGGAAAAAGTGCTCTTCAAGTAGGGTGACCACAGAGCAGAAGACATCAAAGGAAGGTGGGCATGCCTGGGAAACAAAACAGGAAATAAGACTCCAAGAGGGCTAATTAAGAGGAAAAACAGAGAAAAGTAGTGTTTGTTAGATAAGTTACATGTCTAGGAGAAGAATTAAAAACTAAAATTTTCTTTCAAGGCAGTATTATGCATTTTGTTACTACTCTGCAGAGAAAACACAAATTGAAGAATATATACAAGAAAATTAAGATTCCTCCAAGCTCTTGGGTTCACAGCAGTGCTAGACTAACAAAACGATCCCTATCCAACCAGCTATATCTCTTCCCAGTACTGTTTCCAGGCATACAGCAACCTGTGTTTGTCAGAAGACAAACTCCTGAATAGCCTGCATGAGGGAAAGAATAATCTTTGTGTATTCATCCAAATGAAAAAATAAATAAAAAAGGAGTACCTTATTCTAAACTCAGCACATATGGGTAGAAAAAAAAGAAAGATTTGCAGAAATGATATTTCTACCAGTTACTATTCTAGACTCTGATTAAATCACCTAGCATAGACCTCTTAGCTGCTTAGACTTTTCGTATGGAGAGCAGACAAAAACTCAGTGCCTCGAGGCCACTAGTGTGCTAATTTATCTGTGGAAATGTGTTTCTCTATTGGCAACTATGGTCCTAAAATAGACATAATCGGCAATGTAAGGTGAAGGGATTTGAATCTGTGCTCTAAATTTAGCTAATTGTCCTAGCTCTTTGTCACCATGTTTATTCAGTACCTCAGTAATAGTAAGATTTTTTTCTATGCAGTGACTTTTCTCAATAAAAATCTATCCTTGTGAAGCCTCACAACTTCTGCACAGGTTCTTCCTGCAGTAGTTGCTATTTTTCAGCCAGGAAGTGGGTTGCAGCTACAGAGAAAAAAGTTTGGCTTCTATTTTCGAGTCCCGAGGCTCTGGTCTGCAGTGGAAGCCAAACTCACTACTTGAGTTGTGCAGTGTTTAAATAAAAGTAATCTCAGTGTTAAATTCAAGCTCTCCATGCCATAGCAATGAAAATAACATACTGTGCCTGGGAAGTGCCTGTAGGGATGGAGCCATGCTGCTGAAAGCAGGTGTGTGCATACAAATGGCAAGCGGGGAGAGAGGATTCCTCAGAAAGCACTGGACTTTTTGTAGGTCCTGGAGATTGTGTGGCTCAGCAATTTGGTCTTTGTTGTGGGTGGCTGAAGAAGCCATCCACCTTCTGTACATAGATTCTAGGAAGCCACTTAGAGAATTTTCCTTCTTATTTTCCAGCTAATTTTGCATAGGAAGGATTGAAGCACAAATAAACTGCTGTCACTTAACTAATATGACCCAATTTCATATTTATTTATGAATAGGTATTGCATATTGCTCTTTTTGAAATGAAAAAAAACCCATGTTAATATGAATTTTAAGTACTTGAAGAGCACAGCTGTACATGTCTGTCAAAATATAAGAAAAGTAAATATAAATACATGCCAGAAGCAGCGTACTCAGCATGGAAAAAAAAAAAGGAAAAGATGATCTCTGTGTCAACACCCCGAGGACACCACTGGTGTGTAGTGTTTCTGACTAGCCTCACCTGGGGCCCTCTGGGACCCTCTTCCACACTGTACACATGGGCCTGGGCACCTCATTGCAGCTCAGCCTGCAGTTGTTGCTGAGCTGTGATTTAGATGTGCCTATGCCTTGTCCCCAGCTGATGTTGGCTGAATTTCTTGTGCTGGCTTGACCTTGGACCTGACTTGTCACCTCACGTTTGTCTGGTTGCCACTGGACTGCTGATAGGACGCACTGCTGTGACAGCTCAGCCAGTGCCAGGGCGATGCCTGTGGATGAGCTCAGTCTGTCCTGGAGTCCCCCTCAGATCCTGTTCATCCTCCTTCACAGAGCAGCTCCTGCTGCTCCCTGACACCAATGCTCCTTAAAAAGTCCTTATTGACATGAATGGTATTCAAGGCAGTTCATTCATAGGGATGAATGTGTGAATGCTTTCTCACTAGAAAAGGAATGTAGATGCAAAAGTCTATTCTGAAGCACTGTAATTGCTGAAGAAAGTAGCAGTCGTTGATAGTGCTCATGATTTTTCTGCACTTCTTTTATTTTGAGACATGCTTCTATAGAGCACCATGGGTTTTACCATAAAATTTAGCTAAGTAGTTCCATTAAGAATATTTTAAAAGCTTTAGTTGCCATTTTAAAATTTTGTAGATTCATGATTCTCTTTATTGTTAGTAACGAAAAATACACATTAAGCAAGATGCTGATTTCTGCTCATAAATATCTGCTCTATGAGGAATGATTAGGAATATCAAACAAAAATGGTTTCAGATCCCTTTTTAACTCCTTTCCACCAAACAGCAGAAAGGGAATTATTTTGGCTTTCTAGTCCTTGCATTTAATTTGTCTTCTAGAACCATCGCAATTGAAAATCCAAACAATGTTCTTGCAAGTAGTTGGTATTGTCAATAGTCTTGCACTAGACCTTTTCCTGTCATAAGAGGGAGGGTTTGTAGGTGTCTGGTTGTAACTGACTCATTCTGAAGACCACACTTAGTGCTAGGCAGCCCCAACTCTCAGATGTCCTTCACAAGCTGGTGTTGTGTAGCAGTGTGTCCCCCTGTGAGAGGGTGCTCTTGGCAGAATTGAGACCTGGGGATCAGTGGAAGCTCAGATATGTCAGCCCCAATTAGCTTCTGAGGTAAGGGTCCCTCAGGTTTGCCATCTATTTGAAGCAAAAGCCTGGCCTAGGTATCTAGTCTTCTGCCTCTAAATAATTCCCTTGCCACCATTTATTGTAATTCTGCTTAGACTTCCACCCACCTGAAGGGTCCTGTGTTTTGATGTAAGCTTTTAAACATCAGAGGGGAGAACAAGGCCATCAGTATACCTGGTTTCATGATAGAGATGATGCAGAGGAAATATATCTAGCACCTATTACTGATATTTGTACAACCTTTAAAGGGGTTCTTTTTTGCTTTATAGTCTTCTTGATAAAGTAGGAAATATGTATTTTTTTCTGAAGCCAGCAATAGTGATGAAGACATAGTAACAGGAATAAAAGCAAACAAAATGGAGATGTGGTTGAATCCAACTCTTGACCTTTAACATGTGCAGTTTGAAGTCAGATTTATATAATATTATGTCACAAATGTCCCAAAACTACAATTATGTTGTTAGTAACAATCCTAATTGAAGGGACTACAACAGTGCTATCTTAATTTGGAATCTTTAGGGATTAATGTCGTGATGGGAGAAATAATATGATAACATACTTACTCCTCCATATTTTCTGGCAAACTTAGATTTTTAGCATTGCAATGCCACCATTTCTATTCATATTTAAATATTTATTGTCTCCTTCTCCCAGCATTTCTTTTAAGAAGTTTCTAGCTGGTTTATAATCTTACTTAACATGCACAGAGAACATCCTTCCAATCACTGATTCTACATCCCAAAATAAATGCAGAGATCCTTACACTTAAAGCTTGGTTTATAAAGACTTAATTTTAGAAGTTTGAAGTTTTGGTGCACTGAAATATACATCATTAAAGCTTTTACATGCAACATCTGCTTACATCCTATAATGTCATCCTATTGTAAGTGAACATTTAATCCTAACTCATTATGCCTCTCCAAGCAAGCTGCAACCCTGAAACTTAGGAAGGAGATTTGCTTCTGTTCACAGAGATTGATGCAATCTGTAATTAGAACCCCATACTCTTCCCAGCTGCTGTTGCTGGCACAGTTGCATTTGAGAATGATGTAATATATCTTCTATTGCAGCACTTCCTACTCTTTTCAGTCAAATGTACAGGCTTCCTAGCTTGGAACTCACCCGTGCCCATCACTAGACCTTAGCTTCTATTTAACTTTGTGCAGAGTGAAAAGGAACTAGTGTTAGGTACTGGTGCCTTGCTAACACCCTGTTCAGGAGTTCATTATTAAATGAAGGAGAGAGACAGCCAAAGATCTGTAGAAAAATCTTGAAATGCATAGCAGTACCATAAGTTAGAATCATATTTGCATAGGTCTAAATCACATATCTAAAACTGAAGTATGTCACTGTTAGTATAGAATGAGGGGCTGAAGATCTGGAAAGTAACACCTCCAAGGGGTGGTTATAGCAGACAAGGAACTGTCCTGTGTGGTGGTATGGTAAAAGGGCAAAATTAATTTTAGATTTATAGACTAGAAAAGACTGACTTATATTTAGGATACATTTAGGTAATTCTACGTCTGAATGTGACTGTCAGCTGCAATCTGCTCTTTTGCCATGGTTTCTAAATCTTTGTTAAAAACTGTACAAGAGAAAGAATTAGATATATTTTGTCTTCTACAGACATATGATTCTAAACTAGAGAAACTAGTTCAAGGTAGCTTCTTATTAACTAGAATTAACTGGAGATTAATGAAGACAGAGAAAGATGTTTTGTTTGTTAAAAGGAGAACTGAGAAATTATGTGTTTCCATGAATGAGTTTCTGAGGAAGATAATGGATGGTAAAAGGTTAAAACTTATCAATGATAGGAAAAAATACAGCCAGTTTCTAGAAATATAAATCAAGGGAATTCAAGTGCTTGAAAAGCATAAATTTCCAAATGTCATTTTCTCACAGATTTTAATCTCTGAAACAACACATGTATTGATGTGACTAGTCCTTCAACTTCTAGGTTATAAAATCAAGGTTGGATGCCTTTTTGAAAGTTAAGCTTTAGCCAGAACAGGTTAGTGAACACACTGGAAAGCTAATTGGATGAGATGTAATATGAAGGTATTTGGAGTAGAACCTTTAATGATTCATTTTAGCCATAAAAGTCTGTGAAGCCAACTAAAATACTCCAATTGACCCAAGCAGATTTTTTTCTGTAAGAATAATGAAGATCATTAACCTTCTTAGGCCACACACCAATTATTTAATTACTTTCCATTCTCAGTAAAATTTCCAGAAGAAACACATTCTACCAGGATTAAACATATCTATATTTAGTGAAGAGATAAGAGACTCCACTCAGAGGAATACAAGAGATATTGAACTCTATATACACAAGTGAATTACAGCATCTGGTATCCAATCAATGGACAATCTCTAGCATACATAGGAGGAAATGGCTTGATGGCCTTCAAGTTAGTTATACAGTAAGTTAGAAACAAGTCTGAATTCTACTGGAAAAAGACCTTGTGGTTCAGTATCTGTTAGCTAAGCAGAGTGATTGAATTTAATTGCTAGTCCAGCGTTTCTTCTTTAAACTTGTTTTGAAGGCAGCTCTGCATGATGGCGCATCTGTGAGGGAGGTATAATACTTTGCCCATCAAAAGAGCTGAGAAGGCAAAACCTTGAGTATTTTCCTTGTCAGCTGATATGAAGAACATGTGTTAATGAAATAGGTTTTGAGATTGTTTCAGTAAATGACTTGCTAAAATAGGTTTCCTCCCATATACAATGTGGAAAATTGGAACAGAAATAAGATTCTGTACAGCTTCTCTGAGGTTTGGTTTTGGTTGTATGTTTTCTTTTTTTTTTTCTTAACTAGATCCCATATCTGCATAAAGAAATTTCCATTTTTGTTATTATTACTGCGGAATATAGACCTGGCAATTATCCATAGACCTTTAGTCATAATGGCATTTAAAAAACAAAGGGATGAAATGTGCTTCCAATTCCTCTTCTTTTTCTTTTTTCTCTCTCTCCAAAAACACTCTTGTATGGTATTGCTTTAAGGAGAATAAATTGGATGGACTCTGTTCCCTGTTACATCCATATAGGGCCCTTGCCATCTGTGACATGGGCATCACAGAATTTATTTCCACATATCTTGCAATTAATATCAAGTGCTTCTTTAAACATGAGTTTCAAACTCTGTGGGGAATTCTATAACAAGATTTTAGTTTCCTGACAGCACTTCAAACTAAAATAGTTTCAAATATGCAGTAAAAGGGAAAATAGTTGCTGTGGGATAAACTTAAGGGTCATTTTTTAAAAGGACACATTCAGATACAAGAGTAATGCTCTCTTCTGAGCTAAGGGACCTATTCTCCAGTCTGTGAACCTGTATTTCCTGATAACATTAATCAGAGTAATGCATGCAGGATGAGTGGAGGCTAAATCCTTAATTGTCCTAATGATACTGTTTGTAGTGAGGTGTTGCGGTGTTTTTGGTTTTTTTTCATTTCTATTTTTGTGTTGGTTTTTCTTTTTAAAGCCTAAGTGTTTTTTCCATTCTTACTGGATTTAGAGAAATGCGTAAAAAGGAAGGGCAAAGATGTCCTATGGGACTTCCATTTACTGAAAAGGATGTTGACAGCAAGAATCAAAAGAACAAGAATACAACCCTGATTCTTACTATAAATCTACAAATTTTAATGGAAATATAAAAGTAGTTTTCCTTCTGTTAATGTAGTAAACTCTTGTGGAAATTCAAAGCAAGTGAAGACAAATGTTTTGTTATATGAATAATGCGGTAATTTAATTTCTTAAATAATTCCATCATTCCAAAATTCTTCCCACAATCTGCAGAAAAGGATCTAAATGAAAAGAAAAATATAGTATGGGTAACAGTACATTCTTTATATTGACCCATGAGCAACCTGAATAAGGACATACCAGAGTCTTTTTCCTGTCACTCGTCCTGACTCATGGAAGGTATTTTCCCTAAAGAAAAAGCCTGTAAGCATCTGTCATGCTATTATACTACTCATTCCGTCTGCAGTACTAATGGCAAGAAAGAGTGAAGTCAGAGCAGGTATGTGTACATGGAGCAGTCACACCTTGGGACTCTGTCTAGATCTATGTGCAAGCAAGGACTGAAAGCATTGTGGAGTTGGAGTTGGTTTCTGACCAAGGGACATTTCCAGCAGCTGATTCCTACCAAATAAATGGAACTTGGAGTAAAGAATATCTACTGTGATTTGCATAGATGCCAGAACTGATTTACCAGGAGGTTATCTCAGTGAAGCAAGTGAATCACTGCATCTATCTCTGCAGTTTATTTTCTTTTGGTCGACAGACGACAGATTGCACGGTTCTACTATATCTGTATACAATACAGATTATCCTACTCCTTTATAGATTATTTTAAAGCAATTAAAAATTTATTTAAAAACTGATTGACCTAGGTGTTCGAGATATCCAGGTTTGTGAAAGGTCAGTACAATGGAGAAACTGTTGTGTTTGAACCAAAAGCTGTGTCACTCTTTTTAATTTTCTGAGTTAGATATTACCTTTCTTTAAGAATGTGCAGTTACAGTATATGTTTTACTCAAAACAACCACCAGGCAGGATGCAGTGCTTGTATGCAGAGGGGTTAGGCTGCTCTTGTCACCTCCTTTTTCCCCAACATGTTCATGAGACAGAGGGGAAGATCATAACCAAGATTTATTGGCACAACTACTGTTTATTATGTTTTTGTTATTAAAATAATCTTTCTGTTGGTATTGATATCAGATAGCTATTTGCATGGTAAATTTACTTGTTTCATCACACACTCACTCATAGGTACCCAGTGGAAGATAAAATGAGGAGGCCAACTGAAATGCGAGGCCAACAGAAGTGGAAGGTCACACTGGAGCACCGGTGGTCTCTTGGTACAAGCTCAGAGAGTCCCCTAAGAGGTGGTGAACATGTAATCCCGGTGTCTTTGCCCGTAGCAGCCACCACACTCCTTCATGTTGTCGGTCATCACAGAACCTGTTCATGTGTGTGTTGGCCTTGCACAAATTTGACTAACCCTTGGTGTCCTGAATTTGTCAGGTCTCAGATTCATCAGGAACACTAGACTCCAGAGCTTATCCATGTCCTCTAAAGCACCTCCTGCCCACACCCTCCCTTCCTACACTAATGTCCTTTTATTTTAAGATTAATAGGATATAAAAGCAAAGGTTTATTATTGTGGGATTCTTTTACTTCTCGGAGAAAATCTCTTTTCCTTTCTGCTGGGAGTTAATTGTATTATGCCACCTTAGAATTTGTTACTTTTCAGAAATTCTAGTATAGCAGGTGTATATGGAGTTAATATAATGTGATCTGATAATTTGCAAGTATCGTTTTATCACTGATAAAAATTGTCAAATAGTCTCCCAGCCTTTTTGCAGTGAGGAATCATGGCAAAGTTTCTCCAGCTAGGGAACTATGAATGTCTCATGCTTCCTTATTCTGCAAATTAGTGAACACTGTTTTTCTGTTTATAAATGTTAGAGAAAACAGAAACAGCCCAAAAAAATTACACAACTAAAAAAAGCCCCATTGTTCTGAATCGTAAAACTGCCAAAAAGGTAAATTGCAGGTCTGAAAATGAATTTATTAAAAGAAGATGGAAGACCTGTTTTTTTCAAACCTTCCAATAGAGGCACTAAATCAAATCCCAAATCTTCAGTAGCAGATATTAGACGTCAAGCTTACAGCTCCCACATTTATCTCCCCATCCTCTGGGTGCAGCTTGGTTCAGTGCTGCAAAGAATAGGGCTGTTATAATTAAGATGCAAAGACACTGCCTCTGTGTTCTTCCTCACACTATCTATATCATTAGTCCTTGAAGCATAGGCATCTGAGACTTAAAATAAGCTTCATGTGAGGAAAAATAATATTTATTAAAGCGAAAGCTGTTGACAATTTACAACTCATTCAGGAAATTAGAGCATTATGCTTTCACCGTTTCTCAAAAAAATCTTTATTAAGTTGTTCTTCTTAAAAAAATAATTTGAAGTGATTCATCATTTCTTCTACTAGCTCTTATAGTATCCTTCTGAAAATGATTCCTTTTGAGATTGAAACACAAAGCTCTCTACTTTTATGTTAGATACTGCTGTGGATATTTCTGAAGAATGATTTATAAGCTGCAGATTCTCTTGCAAGTAAAAGGATTCAAAATGAAAGAAGATCAGAGCAAATAGCACAGCTGACCGAAAAAGGTACATGTCAGGCCTAAAACTTTGATTTGGTAGGTTTCCCCTCATGCAGCTTACAAATTGTTAAAACACAATTTGGTTGCTCTTCAAAGGAAAAGAAATACTCTCAATGGAAAAGTCTTGAGAAAGGATGCAGACAGTAGTTTACTGGGATGAGGCAGCAAAATTGAAGTTCCACCTATGATATTCTGCCAAAACCAAGCAAACAAACTGAGAAGTGTCACAGCCATGGCAGTCTTGTAAATTCCTGGACAAATGACATTGACTCTAACATCAAATGATTACAAAAACAACATCAAATGATTACAAAAACAGACAAAGTTTTACAGAATGACCGACCATTAGTAGTAACGCAAAGGAGCCATTTGAAGAGAGAAGCAGAAAATTTTCAACAATCTATATACCGCTGCAGAATAAAGAAATATTTCATAAATAGGTTTTATCTGAAAGTGCAACACTTTTGTAAAAAGCCTCAATATTTTTTTTCTGGGTATATACTGTGAGAATTAAGATGGATGGATCTTGGTTTTGTCTTACTTTTCTGTCCTGATTCTACCTCACAAATGGTGCAGGCTACTAAACAGAAAAACTCTCTATGGTTCAGGAAATGGCCTGAGCTAAAAGCTATTGAAGTCTAGGGGATTAGTTGGGAGAAACAATGGTTATGAGTTCCTATTTTCCCTCTGCCGCTCTGGTTTGGGTTATTGCTGGAGACAGCATACTCAGCTGGTTCTGCCAAAGCAAGACATTCTCAAGAAGATACTTTTGCTCCAGCAAAATACATGTTTGATTTATAAACTACTTGCAGCTTTTGTTGTATGTTCCTCTTGTATATTTTTCTCTGAATTGCCATTGTTATCTAGGACAGTATCTTCCAATTAAATTTGGATAGAAATTATAAATTAATATCCTTTTCTTAGCAAAATGTATTACCCTTAAACTTGTGGTCTTATTTTTCCTTTTTTTTCTTTTATTTTTTCTTTATATAAATATATACAGATGAATACATAATGAAACAGATTGAAGGAATGACTCCTTTAGGAGACTAAGTTGCTGTACACATTGTGTTTTAATGAACAGCTGTGCTCTTCCATCTCAATTAGTGTCTACAGTGCAAGTGGAACTGAAAACAGGAGAGAAGGGCTGTATCAGCACTATCAGGAAGTTCCCATATTTGAGTCAAAGAAAAAGGTCAATTTATCATTTTTATCTATTTCTGTGAGGAATGAGAGAGGAAGAAGATTGAGTGAAGTATGTGAAAAATAATTAAAAAAACAGGCTGAGTAGTATCCTCTTGAACACAGAGTTCAAAGGGGAATATGAGAAGTGTAGTTAACACCTATAGAGAAATGGTGACCATTGAAAGCTCAGGGCACCCATAGAAGGATTGTACATGTCAGCCTTGTGATGATTTCTGCTCAGAGTACAAAAGAGGTGGTCTGTGGCTTATAAAAGTCACCAAAATTATTTATAGTTTTTCTCCTTACACTGTAATTTTCTGTTATTTACTATGGACCAAGCTGAATCATTTTCTGAGTGTTTTAGATGTGGCTTTATTTTTTTTCTGTTTTTCCTGAAGATCTTAACCTGTAATTTTTCTTATTCTCCTATACTGGAAATGATGTACCATTATCCAGCCAGTAAGTGCTCTCCCCATATGGACTTGTTGAGTCTTACAGAATTTGCCTGACAACACAGACTGGGGCAGCTACAGTACCCATGGGCTCAGGCTGGTCATCAGAGAGAGCTTTTTGTGCACAGCTGCCCAAGAATATAGAGCTGGATTACTACCAGGGTAAGAGGGCATTGAAAGCAGCTGCAGATGTGCTCAGCCACTAATTCTGAGGTGGTAGCGAGGATGGAATTCTTGTCACACAAATGTCAGAAAGTACAGCAAGGACATCTGCATAAACTCTGGGAGAGAGCAGCACAGTGGAGAGAGATAGGCATTTTTATTGCATGATTCATCTGACCAAATGTAGATGTTTAGTTCAAAAAGACAGGATTTTCAGCACAGAAATGCCTATTTTTCTGTGGGACTAAAAGCCTTTTTGTTCAGATGAATCCCATGCAGAGTGTCTGCTATGGCAGAGCATTGAAGGGTATCTTCACCCTGGTTTGCTGCAGAGCTTCCTCTGAGCAGTAGCTGATGCTTGGATTTTCTGCAGAAAAAAGAAATAATCTTCAGGGGTTTCACTTGCTGATATTTTCCTGCTAATATTCATTACATTTTCTCTTTTATTCCTGCTGTGAATGTACATCACGTGTCAGCCATCCTAAACTAAATCAGAGCTTAACCATCAATATATTTTAGCACTCATTCATTAATTTTTATCCCTCAAAAACTTCTATTAAGCAAGTTATTCTATTTCATTAATGCAAACAAATCTATGGGGTTTTTTGTCATTTGTCTGGAGTTTTTTTTCTGTATTCTGAAGCCAGTGAAATGCAGTAAAGCGATTTATATCTGCTCAAACATGTTAGCTGATGGAAAGTTCCTTATATACATTACTACATTAAAAATAGAGCAGACAAAATATTAAACATATAATCCTACTCCATTGTGATTAATTGTGGATGCCCTGGGAGGCCACCCCCTAGGCTTTGGCTTCTCCCATGGAAGACCAAGGACCCCAAGATGTCAGTTACCCCAGTTACACTCCCCCTGTTTGCCTTGTATGGCCATGTTCTGTATCCCCTAACTCCATTGGTAGTCGGCCCGTTGGCTGGCTCATCCCCCAGTTTACCATACAAGATTGGTTTCTAGTGAGTTCTTTCTCGGTTCTCTGTTTCCCTGCAGCTTCACCCCTCTGTTCTCCCCAGCCTGCTTCCCCACTGGTGTATGTACTTGTTCTCCTGCCTGCCCTTCCCGTTGATTGGTCCCTGCCACTTGACTCCTCCCTCATTTGCACCCATACTTAAACCTGGCCCCTCCACCTCTCCTTGTCTTCGTGCCTGCACCCTTCCAGTGTGTGGATGGGCGTTGAGATCTGCTGCTGTGTAGGTGTCGACCTCCACCACTAATAAACGCTGCTGGGAACCCATACAGAGACCCTTCCTGCCTCCGCAGCCTGATTTCCACCCCCTGTGCGTGCGAGGGTGGTGCCTCCTCCGCCCCGACCGGAGCGCCTTCCCCAGTGGAGACACTTGCAGGAAGGTTGTGGTGCCGAGCAGCCTATGCCCGCGTGACAACAATTAATTGATTACTTATCAAGTTGCACGAGACAGGCATTCTGAACTTGCAAAAGCGTTCAAGTTCAGAGCACCTAGAATGAATACACTCAGAAATATGTAGGAAAAATGATAAGCATCTCTTGAAATTTCATACATTGGAGAGATAAATGAAACTGTGTAAATGTGCTTGCAAGAACTAACATTGTGTTTGAAAAACCAAGATACAGGGAAACAAAATCTCCTTGTTTGTTCTTGAATTTTATATAGGATGCTGCTTCATGGTGTGACCTGAAGGAGCTGTTGCAGTGCAGAAAGAACAACAACACAGCAAAGAATGCCTCGTTTCTTCTGCAGGACCATTAAGTGTTAATATACATGCTAATTGACTTTGCAATACTCTGCAATATCCCCCTACCTAGTGTCTAATCCCTTCATGTCAATAAGCATGACAGGCCTGGTTCTAGTAGAAAAATTGGAGACTATTTAGCCTGTTAACTTAGTAGAAAATATTACTCCAATGGGAGAACTGAAATACACCTTTTCTTCGAATAACCCCACACTTCTAGTCATTAAATAGGAAAGATTTTTTTAAAAAGAGGCATTCATTTTTTTACGCTTTTAAATATGTGAGAAATCTGATATTTTGAATGCTTATACTGGTGTCAGCAGAGAAGTAATTCTTTCAAAGTACCTGAAGAAAAGTCGAAGGGGAGGGTGCCTCTCAGCTATTTTCCTATGATTTTATAATTCCTGTTTAGTGAAGAAAATCTGCTCCCTAATTTAAGTTTATTTTTAGGATACCCTAATTTACAGTGCTGCACACACTTCTCATGGACAGGGATCGAATGGGTCACTGCACATGGCATTCTACCTTTTCCCATCCCCATTTTGCTCCTATGCTCCTTCCCCCAAAGATATCTTTCAGAATGGCTGAGGACTGGGAACTGAAGCAAGTGGGTCAACTTTGTGCCATATCAGCAACATAAAAACTCTGGAATAAAAGCCAAAACCTCTGCCCTGACTATCTAACTGGCTTTCTCTATCAGGAAGATACTCATAATTTCAGGTAATTAAATGACTAGGAAGTTCATTTTGTGCTTGGCAGTCAAAATTAAACATGTCAAATGAACAAAGCCTGTTTAAATAAGTGAAATACTAAGGGCTGCTATTAATTTCAATTGGTTAATTAGTTTTAGGGAATATTTTGATCAATTTTTTGACTGCTGAAAATGATGTGGTAAATGAAAAACTAGCATGCTCTCATTTTTTCTCTTGTTAGCACTGTTGGGACTGGAAGAGAGGTTAGTTTGTATTTTTCTACTGCAAGAATAAAGCTACAGAATGTTGGGTTTGGATATTTCTGCTTGTGACAAAATATCTATGACAAATTTTGAAAAAAAAATAGAAAAAAGTAAGATTAATTGTTTGGTAAACACTTCTCAGGAAATGTGTACCTTCTTCATTCTAATGTGCTGCTTCAAAATGTAGATATATAATTCTTTTAGCCATTCTTAGAACACACTTCTTAGTTATATCTGATTTAGCAAGCACTTTGGACTACTGTATTATTCAATGAAAGAAAAGATTATTCTGTAAAGAGATTCTTCTATTCTTTAAGTTCATGAAATAAAACTCTTCAGAAATTCAGTATGAGCAGTTACCAGATCTGTTTTTAGAATGGTAAATTCAAAAGAAATGTTATAAGACTCCATTATGTCTAAATAACAGGTTTTGGTAGATATTCCTTATATTTTGTAATGAAAAATATCTTCTGAGAAGCTTTGATGATTAGTATACGTCAAAAAGCTTACATATATATTAATATGTCTATATGTAATAATATGTCTTGGTCATAAATAAATTAATTCATATTTAGGACAGTATTCATAATTTTGGGTCTTTTATTTCTCAGAAATAAGTGTTTACTTCTCAGTAATCCAAAGAGTTTGGGTTCTAAGCACCCACTAACTTTCCATTTTAAAACTTTGCCGAAAGTAAACATGCAAAAAATAGATTGCCAGAAGAACTAATTTTCATTCTTTGCATTTTCATTAACTGAAGTCTTCTTATAAGTAGAACTTAACAGTGAGGAAAATTGAGACAAGGAATTGCTACAGCTATCACTATTATAACTTCAAGTAAAGTAGTACATTGCAGGAAAACCCAGACTCTAGTTTTAGGGTATTTTTGAGATTGGATGGCCTGGACATGCCTAGTTTGCTTGAAATTTTTGGAGACTTGGTTCCTAAAGGTGCAGCGAAATGATGAGCAAAGAAAGTGAGCACAGTCTCTGCTTGCTTTTGAGTGCTGCATCTGTTCTTCCAAACCTTTCATGTCAGTCAGCCTTTGACTACCATTCAGCAAGTCTGATGGCAGTAGCCTGTTTTTCAAACTTTATTTATTCCTTTGAAGCGCTAGAGATGACTTCTACACAGAACATGTAAGCAGAAAGTTTCTTGTGTACAGCTATTCCACACAATTGCAAAAGAGCCTAGGGAAACCTTGGTCCTTGATGTTTATACCCTCTGATCTGGTAGGCCTTCAAATGTATGTAACAAATAAATTTTTTTTTGCACTGAACACAGTGGGTTACACACATGTGTAAGAGCTTAAGGGTCTTGGAATGGAGGGCTTTTAAATACACTCACCATCTGATTTCACACCTTCACAAATGTGCTTTGCTGAAAGCACGATGAAGTTCACATGAAACCCTTTGATGATGGAGAGAAGCTGAGCTTCACCCTGATACAGATGTGCACAGACAAGAGATTTTTAAAATCAACTCAGCTCAATGAATGTACAGTGTGTCTCCTGCAGAGCTGCCAAGGTCAGTAAGAGTGCTGGTAATCTGCTGTATAAATGCCAGATGCACAAGGTATAGTGCCTCCAGGCATTTTTAGTTCACATTGTTTATAATGGAAGTCAAACGCCAAGGTTCATTACAATAAAAAGTTTAGTGTTTCTTCCTGTCTTGCTTTGACATAAATCCAAGTACCAATAAATAAACAATGGTCTAAAGGTTCAGGCAGAATCCTTTTCCTGGCTGGCACAAGTCTCTAATAAAGTTTAAAGGAGTCATGCAGGAACTTTACATCATTGGGCATTTTTTAACCAGTTACATGACAGGACTTCTGCACAATCTCTTTGATTAAGAGGGAACTCGATAAAGCATTTTGCAGGTGGGCATCTTTACCTTTTTGCTAAAGATTTTTTTCTATTTAGTTCCTCCACCTCACAGTTTGACCCATTAACCAGCAAATACTGGTTTTCTTTCAATGGATTTTGGTTTGTGGCATGACTTTTCATGTGCAGCAGGTTTTCTTTATTTAATAAGAAAGGAATGGGCATTTAACCTAGTATGGAAACTCCTGGATCTTTGGGTCCCAATCTCTGCTGCTGCATAGATTTGTTCTTTGCAATCCCTTCTACAAACTTATGGAGTGGGGGAGGCAAAAAATCTACTGGAAATATATTCATGGAGTATCTTTCTCCTAATGACTAGAAACCTTCTGATTTCCATACTAGAATTATTTATGGCCAGTTTCTATCCATTTGATTTTTTGCCAGTGCTGTCCTTTAGTCTAGAGATCCTATCTTGCCCTGGTGTTTCCCTCTCTGTGTATTTATAGATAGTAATTCAATATAATTTAGCCTCTGTTTTATTAGATTACCTAAAACAAATCCAGTTTTCTTCTTCTTCTAAGACTCATGGTTCTCTGGTACTCCAAGAGCCATTTTCTTTCCTTGTTCCTTGCTGAGTGGTCCTAAATATTGCATAGTTCTCCAAAAACAACCAGCAGTACCTTGTGTAGACACTCAGTTACCATGGCTCCTTCTGGAAATACCTCACCTGATACAAGTATGAATTACCTTTGCCTTTTTAAGAGTATCACTATGGTTCATAGTCATTACTGGTAAACACAGATTCTCTCCTTGTCTAATCTTTTGAAATATAATATAAGTTCTTAATGTTAGCCCCTAAGTGTATGATATTGCCCTTTGCTTGACTGAATTTTTAGCTTTAATATTAATATTAATGCAAGTGTCTAAGGCCATCAGGTCTTACAAACCTCTTTTGTATTGGGGGTGTTTTCCCAATGCCATGACATCAGTTAATTCCATTAAAACAAGCTATCTTTTTGCAACAAAGACACTGAAAAAAATTTTAATTAGTTTCCAGAACTGATTTGTTACTGGTGAGCTTCCTTCAGTATCTTCAACTATTTTCTCCCTTTCCTTTACTCGTTGTCTAACTTCTATACTAGTTCTAAACTTCTCCATGTTAACCAATTTTTTCTCCCAAAGCACCATATGAAATGCTTAAAAGAACATCTCAGAGAAATTCCTTGCATTTCCAAGGCAAATTGCCAAATCAGTTTTGAATAATTTATTTGGTAAGGTTCTGCCTTGTTTTGTGACATTTTATGCCGTTGGTTATTTTGTGCCCCCACCTAGAATTATTTTAAAATCTTTAATTCCATTCTGAATACCTGCATATTATTGAGAGCTCACGAGTAGGTCATTATTTGCCTTAAAAAAATATCCTCCCCAGTATACTTCATAATTTTTACTCCATGCCCCAAAATGATGAGTAAGTGATACAGAATGCCTGGGAGTATGCATCTAGATTAAGTTCCCCGTTTGTGGTTTAGTGTTTCTCTCACAGCCTGCAGCTGCAGTAACACAATAACCACTGGCAAAGGAAATCACTGAAGAACAACCAAGATTCTTAAACTGAACTTTAAATGAAAACATGTAATATTCACTTCGCTTTCTTAAACATTATTAGTAGATTCAAGTTGCTAAAATTTGGTTATATTTTCTTTAGTGGGTGTTCTTAATTATTAGCATCTTTAGATTTTAAAGTTCAACATTTCATTACTATTCTTTTCTTTGAATACACAAAGAAAAAGCTAAAGAGCAGTACAGAATTAGGATCCAGATTAGTTTTCATTGTGATTCAGATAAAACATATGAAAAAAATAATGGGGAAATAAGTTAAGTTCATAACATGCATTTCCCAGCATCTCAATTTTCCATAAAATATTGACTTTCTAATTAAAAGAATGACTTGAGTTTCTCCTTTTTAGAGTAAATGTTTTATTTTATTGCAATTTGGGAAATCTGGAGCATACTGTAAATATACTGTTTACTCTTGGATCTTGATGTTGGTTTAGATGGCACATTAAAAAACCCCAAAACAATACAAAACAATTTCCTTAGGCCATTTGAGGAAGAGGATATGCATAGCCTCTTTCTACTTTCTACCTTGACAAGGAGAGAGATGCAATGCTGTAGTTTACAAGCGGAAACATATAATTGAAATAAGGGGGTGAATTAAAAAAATTATTTTGACTTATTGAAAGGAAATATCAGACTAGTAGGCCAGAGAAAAAGAATACAGCAAAGACATGAATATTTTAAAATTACTATTTCCATTTTGCAATAACTCAGGCATAGACTTTGATTGCCATTTTAAACACTGTGAGCCCTACTGTTGGAGTTTATGAATTTTTCAATTATTTAATCATCCAACATACATAATTTTATATGATCTATAAATGAGCAATACTTGATAGTCCCAGAGTGCTGAAGAATTTCAGAAACATTTAAGATTTGCATCCCTTCTTTATAAAATATTGTCATTTCTTTGGCTCAAGAGCATCTTTGCTCATACTGCGAGATGGAAAAGCACAAATCACTTCACTGCAGTATATTCTCCATGGCTGAGTTACAAATCTGATGTTTACAAAGTGTAGAATGGTCTTGTGGCAAAACAGAGCGTCGGGGTGAGGAAGTTCATATTCTAATCCTGGCTGTGCTCCATGTTTCTGTATGAATCCACGGGCAAGTAGTTTAACCTCTTTGATCCTCAATTTATTTTGCAGGAAACTGGGGGGGAAATGATACGGTCTGTCTCACGAAGGTGTCAGGAAGGTACCTTCTGGCACTTTTAGATGGAATTGAGTGCTCCAGAAAAGCAAATCTTACTACCTTTTAGCCCACTTCTGTCTATTAACCATCAGTGGAGATGAGATCAGAGGCCTTACCACTTGCCAAGGGACGTGTATGAAAAACTCAGTTTGAAGGTTTACCTAAATGTTCAACACTAACTATTAAAGCCTTCATTCATTAATTCCAAATAGGAAAAAAAATTCCTTTAGTGCCATAATTAATTTTTACTTTTAATTATGATACCTGTGATTGCCCAAAATAAATTTCAAATGGGAGGTAAATTATTGCTGCTCAGCATCTCCTCTTTGACTATTGTCACTTGGAATATATTTTCGAGGCACAATCCACACTTCAAATCACTTTAGATTTATAAACGAATGCCAAAAGTGGAAAGATAAACTTGGCATCTGGATATTTGAAGCTGCCAGATGTATCCTATATATGACCACTGCTTCACTAAGGTAACTGCAGGGGGAAAAATGAGAGTAGAGATAACCATTAAGAACTGCCAAGAGTCAGCACTATGTTATTATTTTAATTACAGGGGTATGCTGATTTCCTTAGTAATTCCAAAGTGAATTTGCTGTTGAATGTCCAATATATGTCTGATATTATACTTTCATGCCAGTTTTCAATAAAAATAGAGGCTGCTATTAGGATGGCTGTTTAAACATACTGAACAGAAAATCTGAAAAGTAGAATTATGCATTTTTGCCATAATTTTGGAAGACCCAGATTCATCTTTATTTCAAGGAAGCCATACAAATAATACAACCCAGGAAAGGGAACACAAATCAACAAAATCACTGTTACAGTCTCTGACTATAGTATCTATAACTATAAAAAATTATCACAGATCTCTGTCATAAAGGTAATGCATTAATGTAAGGACTCTTACGTGTAATTATTTGGATTTTGAAGTATTTTTCCCCAGCATGCTATAGAGCAACACCTTGTGCTGTATATGTATGCATTAGCCCAGCTTAAGAGCCCTGCCCCTCAAAAACACCTAAAAAAGGGAAGAATTTCCCATTCCCAGGTAGTACCTTAGGTAAGTTGTCCCTCTGGGAGCTGACCAAGATGCTCTTGGATCTTGTTTAGCAGCCCAGCAAGAGAACATTCCACAAGGTTGCTACAAGTAGCCCTTTGGTGACTACACTGAATGGGTTCTTTTCCAACATTTTCTTTTTCAGATCTAGGTAGGAATGTGATTTCAGTGAACTATGGAAGTGCTGAATTAAAACAATATGGGAGTGTTTTGAGTGTACACTTTGTTTGCAGAAGAGGATTGGTAATACTGAGGTTAGGAAGGATGGTGTTATGACTGGAATTTCAAAGCTAAATATTCAAGTCCTAGGTCTGTGACTTTACATCTTGTCCTTGAGAAAGTCATCTGATTTCTCTGGTTCAGATAGTCATTTGTTTTCTGTGTTCTGTCTGACAAAGGGTACTTATGCCTGTGTGTTTGTACACTGCTTATCATACGGGACTCCCAGTCTTTCAACAGGTTAATGAGGTGTAAGTTACAGTTCAAATTTATGATATCAGGTACTCTGCAATAACTGCCTGTACTTATGCCATGGTAAATGTAGGTAGTTTTCTTCTTCAGTGAGGAATAAGCTGTCTCACTTTTACTGCAGAATGAGAGCAAGCACTCAGACTGTTGTTAGAGAATAGCAAAAATGCTGTAAATCTACACGCCACATTACCATGTGAAAACTTATGCATGTAGCTGTCTTTCTGTGCAGGGATTGTTTGAACTCAGCTATAACCAGCACACGTAGATAACACAACACTGATATTATCAAATCTTTAACAACAGACTTTAAACATAAAATATAGAAAGTTAAGGATTTTTTTGAGAAACATGACATCTTAAGGTTCTCATCTTATTTGCCTAGGAAGTTTGTAGCTGGCTTTTCCTTTTACTTTGATTGTTCTCAGAAGATTTATGGTAATTTTTCTTCATTATCATCCTCCTCATCATCCTCCAAACTTCTGAATGACAAATACACCAGAAGGTGAAGATTGTAAGTAACCTGTGTTTGCTCACAAGTGAAAGTTTTGTTATTGATGGTTGATAAAAGCAGTTAAACCTTTCAATTGTTAATAAGTAATGATAATTGAGGGTGAACTTTTAGGAGTATTATTGTAAGTATATCCAGAATTGTGTGTTTATATTTTTGATATTTCTGCTATAGCTTTTGTCACTCAAGAATCAATGTTTCTTCCTTGTAAATAAGATTTGTTCATGTAGTTACTAGAAGTGGTGGAACACTTATTGGCATAGTTGTGCTGTCTGCCAAGAAATCATGATGTGAAAAATTAAAATGATTCATAGAACATATAGATTTTTGACTGGTTTAACATCAATATTTATCATTTCAGCAAAGTCAATTTTGTTGTGGTGTGTAAAATGCATCATATTGAGATAATCATTGCAATCACCATTTATTAAATTAATCTAATGTTTTCATTATGTACTATTTCATGCAAAATGTGAGGACTTTCTAGACAGACTGGCAAACCCAGAGATCAAAACTCCAGAATTTTTTTGAAGAGAGAAGTTCCTGATATTTGTCTAACAATCTAAATTATCCGCTGAATTATGAGCCATGTGATAATATCCCTGTAGGTTTGTATTACTTTTTGTTTTCCAAACTCCAGACCTCATATGCATAAAGTTTGAACCACAGATCCATAGGGATATTGCCTTGTTTTACAGAATCTTTAATCTTTTAATTCTTTACAGCCTTTCAATTTTGCTCTCCTGCTTTCCTCAGTTCAAGAATTAGTGTTTGTCCTTAGGCTGAGTTAAAAACTAATCTTTCCCATCATAACAATACAGAATGCTGGAAAAAGATTTACTGTCCTTCTATCGTGTCCATGTAGTAGGCAATATCCTTACTCAGTTTGCATCACACTTCATTTCCACTTAACCTAATTCATCCTTGGGTTTTGCTACATTTTTTTTTTAATCTTCAGACATTTGAAATCCAAAATAAATAAACATTGGCCACTGTTACCAGCTGGGTGCTCTTCTATTGTGTCTGGCTTGTCACTTTCCTGATTGGGCTATTTCTTTTTAATCTCTGTATCGACTTCTATTATGCTTTGTCACTCTTTCCATTCCCTTGGTCTCTGAATCTGCAATAGTGTCATCAATATAATTTCGTCAACTTGCATTTCTTTGCAGCTTTACCTAAATGGCTTCAACTTGATTGCTGTGTTTGACAAAGTTCCCAAGATGGTCTGCCTTCTAACACAATCTCTGTTTCCCTTTTAAAATGAAAGCAAAACTGAAGAATGCACCCATGCAAATTGCTGCCTTAAAGTTCATACCATTTGTTTTTCTAATAGGATCATTATTAAGACTGTTCATCCTCAACGTTCATTGCCCCTTAATGTTTCCTCTTATCCCAAATTAAAAGAGACAAGGGAAATTCGTTCCAAATATGTTAGAAATCAAAAAACCATGAAAAGCTCTGAGTAGTTCAAAGTCGAAAAATGAAATTATATTTCCTTGTAATTTTTAAACATATAAACACATTATGTACAGCAACATCTTCCAAAGGTTGTTCAATTTAGTCTTTGGAAACAAAATATGGTGGCTGGCTAAGATCTGATTCACCATTACCCCACAGCAGTGGAAGATGCTGAAGATAATCAGGGGTGTTGTCAGCTCTGACTTTTATTGCTTCTGCATAGCATACTAGGAAATAAAGAAAACTGTAAATGCAGGATTTATTCTTTGCAGGGGTATACCTCATGCTTGGAAGATTAATGAAGAATTCCTGGTTCGCTGTTTACTAAAGACACCTCTATACTATAGTATTTTAATTGTAAATCCCTTATTTGACATACTAACTAATGGCTCCTGCTGAATTAATAAAAGCGACATATTAACTTTAAATCCCAGATAAAGTAAAGATTGCTGTTTTAATATCCCATCCATATCTTTTATCTTTCTACAGGGGCTTTCAGGCCAGTAGTTTTAATAACATGCATGAATGAAGATGCTCTTTTTTAACACAAATGGTGGCAAAGAGTTTTTCCTTTATATTAGCAGGCAATCAATTCCAATAGCTTTTTAATGCTTTTTTAAAGAATCAATTTTAAAGCAGAAGCTCTTCAGGGGACCCTCTTAAACTTCTTCACAGCCAGTCTCCTAATTTTCTATTACAATACAATCTAAAGCAGCTACAAAAATAATACAGATAATGTTTGCTGGGTAATGATTTCCAATTTCCCCATTCCATGTACCCTGTTATTAGGAGGATCATCTTCACTGTGTAAATTAATTTTCAATTCACTTCAGGGGAACATTACAATGATTTATTCAGCACTGATGCTGAAGAAAATGTTGGGAGGTTTTTAGCAATCTGAAAAACAAAATAAATTTGTTTTGGTTATTACCATGCTAAAAAATGTTAAGACAAAGGGTTCACAGGAATATTTTCAAGGTTAACCTACACCTTACAGAAGCAGTCAGTGTGATCCTAGGTGTAGTTACCTGACCAGAAAGGACAAGACAAATATCTGAGACTTGCTGGTTTCTCCCCATGCTTCCATATTAAAGAAGCACTGAGCAAATTCTAGGGGTTTTCATAGAGATAGAACATGAAACGGATCAACATTTCAGTCACTAAAACTGTCTCTGGTCAGTGAATAAGTTAGACAAGGAACAGATTATTTCAAAGTCAACTGTGTTATTGGTAATGATACCCAGGATTTGGGAGAGTTCTACACTAGAAAGAAGGACTAGAAGAATTTTCACTTTCACAAATAAAGGATTTGTTGTAGAGCAAGCACCTGTTAACTAGTGCTCAGGGGACTTACACCAAAATGCTCACTCATTGTAGTGCTCATACCAGGTAAAGTAGCACCTGTAGCGGAATGTTTGGTTATGTAGATTTAGCTGTTGCATTTTAAAAGTGAGATTTGTGTCATCGGACACTTAATCACAACAAAAGAAAAATCTGATCCATGCGAGGGTCTCTGTGGAGAAAAGAGAGAGAAGTAGAGGACCTTTGGAGTCAATAACTCTGATTTATTTAGGTGCCAGTTAGCCAATCTCAGCCATGAGTACTTCCTTCAAGTCACAGTAAAGAGGACCTGGAGTGATCATTTCAGACCAAGCTGTAGATTTTGATATGGAAGATATTTGCATTTTATTTACTGATGTGTTTTGCTGGGTTACCTATGATATTCCAACATTTTTCGATAGTTCAGAGATCAATGGAATATTCTTTTCATGTGAAAATCTTTGAGGGGGAAGTTGAAATGCCTTAAGTCCATCAGCAACAAAATGGAAAAAAATTTTAAAATGAAAGCAAGTTTTTTAAAAAATTCAAGCCCCATCCACATAAAATTGAATCTTGAGAAATTGATTGAAGGCTTTGGAGATGACCGCAGGAGAAAAACAAGCAATCATTTCTGAATTGCTGAACAGAACATTACCACTTTCTGTGGTTACAGTGGTAAGAAGTATATCCCAAATATAACAAATAGCATAAAATACATTGGTCATAGTCCCAAAGGAATTTTTTTAATCATAATTGTGATCTGTCACTACTGTTAGTGTTTCCACATATCATGCAATATAAAAAAAAAAAAATATTATTGAACTACAGATGCATAGTTTGAAGCTGACAGAAGCTTGATTTCAATGGGACCTGTGAAAGATTAAGACAAAAGTTGTGCAATTCCATTGCAGTTATGTCTTCTGGGCTTTTTCTTCCATATCGATACTATATTGGAAAACTGGAAAAGAATTGTCCTTTTTCTGTCATAGCGCTATAATATGGGATTAAATATATCCCACATATCATGCTTCCAGCATGCTAGTAGCACAGTTGTCACACTGAGTTTTTTACAGTATATTGGCAGGGAGCCAAACTGACAATATTTATTAAAAATAAAACAGTAATGAAGAGCAAACACTTGTGACAAAACAGCAAGTGAATGTACTCTTAGGACATATATCTAGGTTGCCTGATTTAAAAGAAACTGAAGACTTTTCTGAGTATATGATTTTGAAAATAAACAAAGTTAAAGAGAAAACAATAATATTACTTTTCACTGCGAGCCATAGTAAAATGCCTCNGATTTCAAATAAAAGAAATGAAAAACTCATTTATGAATACTTATCTCCCAGATCCTCTGTGCATCTTAAGCAAAAAATGATATATACTTACTTCAGAAATATAGTTACCATATTTGAACACCTGAGCTACATGGAAATACCAGA
>WEKY01026182.1:0-12935 GCA_013390045.1 Picathartes gymnocephalus
TATCTGTTTTTTTTGGGCTATACACCCCTATCTTCAAAGGTATTCCATTTACAATCCTTGTTATGGAAAAGTCAAATCAAAAAATCAGGCAAAAAGAATTGAAGCTCTTAAATTAATAAACACATGTCTGTAATTAATGCACTGAATATCCCTCCATACACACACACACACACACATTTATACACACATATATATATTTATGCTGACAATTAAATACAAAGTCTCAAGGAATGGTCAACAATGTAAATCATGTATATGGGGGTCAGTGGTCAGACAGGTCCCTAACATACTCCTATCAATAATTTGTATTCAAATAGAGTGAGGTAGCACTCTGATATGATACAAACCAAGGTCTCCACTCTGTAAAGGGGAACCCTAAATATCTCGGTGGTAGCTAAGAACTTGATTCAGTCATTGAGAACATAAGCCTTTAGCAACATTTGAAATTCCCTGGAATTCATAACATTAAAGGAAAAAAAATCCAACCCTTAATGTTCTAACAATGGTCTGGGAAATTGGTCAAAAGCTGAAATCAGTGTCATGAGCCTGAAAGCAGCTACTAAAAGATTTTACTTATGAAAGACTATTATAACACAAACTATATCACCATAATTGTATCAGTATCAGTAACTTTCAGCTTGGACTTGACTTTGATAACAACAACCTTTCAGTTTATAATAACCTACACTGATTATGGGAAATACTGTCTACTTCATAAGCAACCTCAAATTGATAAACATAATGAAAGCAAAAGACAAAGATGGAAAAGAAATGCTGTATTACAGATTTCTACTACCAACAGATGGAGTCAGGGAAAATTACACAAATCCAAATGTCACCTTAAAACATTGCCACAAAATAACGGAAAGAGATGTGTTGTCTTAGAAAGACAGAATAGTTAAGACTGGAAGGGGCCTCTGTAAGTCCTTAGTTCAAACATCCTTCCTCAAATTTGTGTCAACAGAGCAGATTGCTCAGGGCCTTCTCCATTTGGGTTTTGAGCATGTCCAAGGATGGAGACTGTGAAAATCTCTGTGCAATACATTCCAGTATTTGACAAAATTCAGTCAAATAAGTGAAAGATTTTTTATGTTTTAGTGGAATCTGGAATAAAATTTCAGAGTATGACCACCATTCCTCCTTAAAAATGAGCAGAAAAGCAGGTTTCAATATTTTGAATGGAAAAGCTTATGCTCAGAAAGTTAAAACAAAAGTTATTCAGATGGGATAGGAGAGAAATCTGCTATCTTTGCTATGTATAACTGGAGGTTTAGGTGATGCTAGGAAACCACAACACCAGATAAAGACAGACAGAGAGGTTAGCATATATGAATCACGGACGTGTCAGGAAACAGTGCCAGAAACTAAAAGGCAATGCAGACAAGCCTTTGGCATTTTCAGTGTGAATACCAGCAGGAAACTCTCAAGGTACAAACACAGATAGTTAAACTAGGGAGCTAAAAGCTACTTCCAAAGACACGAAAACCTTTCAGCTCAGTTTACTGTCACTTAAAGACAATGTAACATTATAAGACTGTTGCTAAGTTCTCTCATAGTCTTTTCTGACAATGCTTATTTTATCTTTTCACCGTTCCTGAATCTGATTAACTTCTACGGCCAGAAGAAAGGCTTCATTTAAAAGCACACAGTGTACTACAACTTACTCTTTGATGCTGAGTGTTACCACCAACAGATGAAGACTTGAAATAACAGATTTTAAACATCTTAGCTCGAGAGAAAATTCATCTAGACAACAACTTCGTCAATTCTCATTCCTTTTCTACATAAAACTCCCTTTGTCTCATATCTTGTCCTTAGTAACAGTGAAGTCTGGCAGATTTTTGATATTTTATTAAATGCAGTAAAAAATTACATATCTTATGATGCTTTATAACAGTCTCCTCTGATTGTTACAAAATTTTTTTTCAATCCATCCACAGAAAACTGTTCTACATACAGACAAAAGAATGAAGTAATGACCAAAGGAGTACAGATATCACCAAGAGAGTAAACTAAAACCCTTGAATTCTGTCACTTCCAGGTGAAAGAGGGAAGAGAATGAAAAGGAAACTCATCAGCTGATGCTACCTGTAACCACCTCATCTAAGAATGCAAATGGAAACATTGTAAAGCAAATGTAATCAGGTATAAGACACTTCTCAGTTGGCAAAAAAAAAAGAAAGGCAAGGGGAAATAAGTGTATGATTAAAAAGAGGAAAAGAGAGAGAAAAATACAGATTTTTTTTTTTCCCCAAATCATGGCCATGTGCATAATATACAGAAAAGTCCTTACCTTTTTCACTGACACTTTCACTTTCTATCTCCACATCTTCACAGCTAGTATATTCTGGTGTTGATGCCCCTTCTTCCTCTGAGCTACTAACTGACATCTGCCTTTTCTTTCCGCCTCTTTTTCCTCTATGAGGCTTTGGAGGGGATGGCCGCACTGATTCCGACTGGTCAGAGCTAAGGGAATCATTCCTTAGCATGGTCTCCATTTTCTCCCGCTTTGCTTTTCGCATGAGAATAGCAGAGCTAGGATCAAGGCGGCTCTGTTTTATAAAGGAATCGTGGTTCTTGTACTCTACGTGTTCTATAGGAACTGGACTATGCCTGGGAGTTGGTGGGCTATGATTAGTTAATTGTTTAGAAACAGAAATTCTTACATCACCTGTTCTGTCTATAGAGTACGACCTCTGAGTTTCCACAAGAGATTTTCTGTCCTGAGTTCCCTGTAATTGTGAGCGCTTTCCTAATTTATTCTCAGGTACCTCCGCTTCCTCCATTTCTGTGTGTGGCAAAGCTACATCACTGTGTCTTCTCTCATGTCGTGCTTTAGAAACTTTCGCGTGCATGCGCATCTGCTGCTCCTCAGGGTGTGGTTTTACAGGATATCTTGCCAGATTGGGGTCACTCCTGTAACGGGTATGATATTCATCTTCCTTCCTTTGTTTTTCATCATCAGGCACTTTGCCTTCCTCAAGTTTCTCTGGCAAGTCTGGGTAATCCTGTGACTTGCCTTTCTCCAGCCTTCTACCTTCATGCCGCTCTTTACGCTCCCTGTCATCTGTTGGTCCTTCTTTTTGAAGTGAGGATTTTGGCACACGCTTACGCTCACCCTTTACACCTTTGCCATTCTGGTCAGAAACCAATACTGCCTTCTTCCTACAATGAAAAGGAGTATAGCAATATGAAGAATTGAATGGAAAATAGAAACATTTGCATACAGTTATGGAAAACAAATTCAAAACCAAGATAAGCTATGGGCAAACAGAAAAGTACTGAATCCATTAACATGAATTAAATCTATTAATCCTTCCATCCTAATTTTATTTTCCAACAGCAAACAACTTCCAGAGTCCACAAAAACATAAATTACAAATGGTCTAATTAATGAATTGCAAAAAAAAAATTACATGGATAGAGATAATTTACCCATGCAAGTAAGAAGACCCAGAGTTGTCTTTGTAGTAACTGCAGCATTATGACAGAATACTGGAGTATGTTCTCCATTTTTCTGGCAGCAGTCACAAGAGTTACACACTAACCACACAATTCACTTCAAGTGCCTTGCCAGCACAGATATAAATACCACCAAATGCAGTATCTACCACAATAATATTACAGAAGGAAGTAATATAGATATAAAAGGAATGCAAAAGATAATATATCCAGAAATAATATTTAAACTAGTTTGATTTATCTTACTAAAACTCCAAAAAGAAGTGCCTGTTTCATAAGCATATAAAGGAAAGCAAATTGATTCCTTGAGATAAATTAATGGCATTCCTTTCTCTAGTAATAAAAGAGGATGAAAAGTTTATTTGTCTATGCAGAAAAAGTACAAAACTATAAATAATGAGGATGCACAAAAATTATCTTCTTTTCTCCTTCATATTCTGCTTTGGGAAAATAAGCAAGCCAAAGAATCATAAATTTCCTTGTGTTGGATATTTTTATTTCTCTCATCATTCCAGTTGATCTTTCATTTAGCATTTCACATATGAATCCACTGATTTTGAAGAAGGATGAACACAACTGTACAGTGTATTTAAGAAGGACTGGGACAAAGTCACTAGGACTTTGTTTTGTTTTATGGCACTGAATCTTCCCTTCCACAACTGACACACTTTTGGATTACATACCACAGACCCTCACAAAGAACAAAGTTTGACATCTCCCATGTTAAACTCCATTCTCTTTTTTTTCCCCTGTCTCCTATTCCTCCTGAGTTTTTGGCAATAAATGAGACCTTACTATAGATCGTCTTCAAACAGAGTGCTTGGAATTCATTTGAAAGTGACAAGTGAAGAACACTAATTTTGTATCATTAATATTAACATCTCACTTTTAGGCAGCAAAACGGAAATATAAAATGTTTTGCTGCCCTAAAAGTGACAACTGCTCTGGGGGCCTTCTCTGTGTTGGGGGACAAAAGTCAACAGAATTAGGGGTGGGCATCATGTGTTCATTTACACAATACATATACATAACACTAACCTGCATTTGATACAGTTAAACCCAGACAGATTTCACCCACACAATAAGCTACTAGCCACCGCTCATCATCCATTTTCAGCTCCAATAGCTAGGGGAAAAAAAATCATCAACCATTCTGGCCAGAATCTGGAGAATCTTCTATGGCAGACTCTTGTTTTGATGCCACAGGCTCCCTCCTCAACTGCTCTGCCATCTGCCAGGCAGCAGCCAAAAGAACAGCAACTGTTTTATCGCATTAGCCTCTCTTGATTTGCTACTCTTCAACCTATTCATCACAGGGAATGCAGCTCAGGAATTAACTCATTTACTCACTTAAAATAAAATAGTTTGTTTCTGGTTGCTTTATTGTTGAAAACAACTTGCTCTGAACTCAAGATGGTACTGTTGCTGTTCTACATGACTGTTAACTTCACACATGTAAATGAGGTCTTTTAACTATATTATTTTTAGCAATAACATTGGAAATATTATTGATAAAGAGATAACACATAAGGTTATCTGAAAGAATTCCACAGGGTGTGTTTTCTGATTGCTTAGGTAGGGATTTTTCAGGAGAGTGTAGCTTTAAAAATTTGAGTAAAACTAAAGGCTTGCTCTTTGTTTAATAACTTTAAAATACCAGTCAAATTTAAAATTTAAAAGTAACCTACAATTCTACATTAAAAGTGTACACCAAAATGCACTGAGATATATGGGAATAACCAAAAAATACATTTTTTTCCTCATTTTTGTTGCATAGACCAAAACAGACAATGTACTTGCTTGCAAAAGATTTATCCTTCCCTGGTCAGTAAATCAATTCCCTCTTTGTTTTTGCACAGTAGCAAACATACAGAAGGCCCAGCTGAACTAGCATTTTTAATTGCAGGCTCTATCTAGACAGAAAGCATTACCTCTCTTTTGGAGGTTCACTTCTAGACCTTGAAGCTTGCTTTTGGTCCGGGCCCATAGCCGGCTGCAACACTTCTGCTCCTTTCCTACGGTCAGACTGCACACTGGAAGAAGAGATTTCCTGTGATGAGGCAGCTGCTGTACTTAAGGGAGTCTGTGACCTCGATCGCTCTTGCAGTCTTGCTTTCTTTTCTCTTGGAGCATCTGAGCTTGCACCAGTGGCCGTATCACTCAGCGTTCCGTCCTGACTGGGTGAGGGCTGCGGTCCACTTCCGAAAAACCACGCTCCAGATTTCGTTAGGATTTCTTGCTGCTTTCGACACAAATTGCATACCCACATAACCTAGTTGAAGACAACAAGAAGAGTCAGTGCAGCTACCTCCCAGAGGCTGGAATGCATGCTCACTACCGCAGAGCAGGTACGACCGACCTCCCACTCTCTGAGCTAGTGAGGCTGGTGCTCATGGCAGGACCCAGAACATGCTTCTCCACTGGCTAGAGACAAGCATCCTACAGGCACGTGCTATGCGAACTTCTCCAAAATGTGTTGTCAATATACATCAGCCCTAGCTGTGGCAATCCTCTCTCAGCCCAGCCCTAGCTCTCCCCTGAACAGACAACATGACCAGTGCTTGTTGCGGGGTTGATGCACCGGGGGGTGTGTTGGGTTGTTTTCAGGGGTGTGGAGCGCTGTCACGACAGACAAGCCCGCCAGACTGTAAACAGGACTTGTACCTCAGGGGGCAGCGTCCTGCCCAGCTCACTCCCAGCTTCCGTGGTCACAGAAAATTGACACAGTATTTCCTTGTGATTAAATTTTCTGACATTAAATAACATTATCCTGCAAATAAATTCATCATGCACCGTGCATGATTTTAGCTACATCTACTGCAACTACTTATCAGAGGTGTAAAGGAAAACCTTAAGAAATCTACCAACAGAAAACTAAATACACCAATGAAAAGAATGCAAAAGTACCATACTTTGTACTGCTTGGAAATTATCATCATTATTTCTTTGAGTTACAGCTGCAAATAATAAATTAACAAACATGTGTCCCTGTAAATCACAATTAAGGTGTGGATTGACTGTGGTGCCTAGGATTTTTTTTTTTTAATTGGGGGGTTTAATTCCTTACACACAGATATAAAGGAGCACACACATTAAAGCAAGACTCTATGTTTCCAGCCTGTATACTGTAGAGAGAGTCTTATGCACTGGAGCAACTCACCAGAGAAAAATAAATGGTTAATCAAGACTAAAGTATGTGAAAATTTAAGAAAAAATTAAGACATAGAAAAAAGAAGTTTTCAGAAAGAAGAAAAATAGACAAAATGCATGAAGAATATAGAAGAGAGAGATTTTTGTCAGATATAAAAATAGAGATGAGAGGAAACAAAGCTGATTATTGGTAAGGAAAATGGTAAGAAGATCTCTTAATTTAATATGGAAAGTATATAGGAATGGGTAAAATTGTAATGAGGCTAAGAAGAGTAACAAAAGTGGGAAGTAAAAATATGCTTAAACTATTTTGTGTAAATACAGGAATGATGCAACAGTCGCAAAATCATACAGTGCTTAAAATTAAAAAGAGGAAAAAATCACTTCATGGAAGAAATTGAAACAGGACAAAGTTCTGTTACTGAGCTCTTTTACTCTCTGGCCTGCTGAGGAAGTGCATGGCTTACAAGGCACTTGAAAGTGAAAACTTTAGGCATTTTACATATTTAAAATAATTACGATTTATTTAAAACATTCTAGAATAGACTATTTTTTTAGGTCTGAAAACTACATCAGAACTTCCAAGTGTGTTTCTGCACTGTTTCACCAAACCACACAGAGAAGACATCCAACTCTTTACCCTCTGTCAGGATTGTACCTTTATCAAAAGATGACTGTTATATTTATTCTATTTAAGAGGGATAATCAAGTATCTACTAATATATTGATTAAAAAAAACCCCAACCTTAGTCAAAAGCTACAGTTATTCCAACAGAGGCATAAACATATATCATGATGAAAACAAATAACACTCAGTAGTATAATAGAAACAGCAACCTTGACAAAGATAAATGTTAAACCTTTAACAAACAAAAAAAGCCCTTGATTCCAAAATGTCTAATTTATTCCACCTAGTACACCTCAAAAACCAGCAATTCAGTTTACTGGACTATCTTTTCTAAATAGAACAGACTTTTAGTCTATCAGATTATTACTACAGGGCTTAAAAAAACCCAGCAAAGCTAAAAGGGAAATAAACCTACATTTTAAAATGCTTTTATAGGATCTGCCACAACTGTTAGCTCATTAGACAGCAAGTGTGCATGCAAATGTGTCCATGTATAAAATCTATGTCAATGCTATAAACCAAAGTCAGTAACAAAAAAATGTCATTACCTGTATTTTATCAGTTCCCAAGAAAAGTTGAAAAAAGTGTTAATAAAAAAATTAATCAACTAGAGTTTGTTTAAAGGATAAGGAATACTAAATTAAAAGTAAATTATCTAATTTAATTGCCTGTGTGTGTATGTATGCAAGCCCAGTAACATACTTCCTTTACAACTTAATGTATTCAATAATTTTCAATAAGTACAAATTATGTAATAAACTTCAAGAAAATACTGTTAATTTATATAATCACCTTTGATACTGTAATTAATTTTATGCAAAATATGATGAGATACAAACAAGTAAGAATAGCTAATGCACAAAAAGTCTCTGAAAAACACAGAATACTGAAAGAAGAAATACTAGATACATAAATACAAACCCATTTTCTTACAGCTATTTTTAAACTCTGCATCTTGGACACAATACATACCAATCACCACGGATTACACATGTAGGAAATCTGTATTATACTCACACAAAAGCTATATTACCATCCCTGTTTATGAATCTCTTCAGGAATTAAAAAATGTTACAGTTGCTTTGAAATATATTCAGTCCAAAAGGAAAAATAATAGAAGTTCTTCTTTAAGAGGAAAAAAAAAATTTGAGGTGATAGAAGAGTTTCAGTGACAAAAGTGTATATTGAAAAACATTTTTAGAGAAGTATGTGGAGCAAGCAATTTAGCAGCATGCAGGAATTATGTCCTGATTGAATATACTGGGATGTGGTCCAAACTAATCTAAACTAAAGCACGTCTGTGTAATAACTTATCTTAACAATCCACAGATGTTAGGCAACCAAACAAATGCTCTGATGAAGGATTACAGTTCTCTAATGTGGCTTCTGGACCTCCACGCGATGCATCAGTAAAATGAAGAGTGTTAGACAATTTTACTCTGGCCTGTCACTTCAAAAATAGTTTCTGTTTACTCTCCTCTGGACAGTGAGCTCTGATGCAGTGCTACATTAAGTCGTTCAAGACATCCAGAGTCTGGTTTTTGCTTCTGGGTTTGTTTCTGGTTTATTGCATCCTTGCACATGTCAATGCAATTTCACACATGAAGCTATTAAAGAGAACCAGTAAAAGGGTGTTCTTCATTCAAAGGGTTCATATGCATGGCTCTGGAAAAAGGTGCATTTTCACAGCATAGCAAAAGGGTCTGGGCTTTACTGCTACATAACAAAAAAGACCAGTGGCACACACAGGACTCAGCACAGGTGGGTCAACAGGTCCCACACAGATTCATGTGGAAACTTTACAGGCTGCGTGAAAACATGCTAGAAGGATCCCATGCTTGCCTTCATGTGGAATACAGAGTATTTCATTCACAGAAAAAATATTCCTCAAACTTACTCTTACAGGTACTTCTGCATGTGATCCACAATGAGGAGGAACAGTATTCCTGTACTAACACAATATGAAATTCCAACTTGAAAGAGCCCGTAGTAAGTAATATATATATAACTATACACACAGAAAAAGCATTTTCAGTCACAAAAATAAAAACAATTCTACATAATTACATATTTCAAACCTGCATTCTATTTTAGAATGCAGAAAAAAGGCTTTTTATTCAAATTTGGAAACTTCCAAACATGCACTGGGAGGCTAAAGTCACATGGTGGGGGGCACAAAAGTTATACCAAATTTATGTGACACATGCCGGGCAAAACTCAGACTGAGCTCAGAGCATGTTCCCGAAATCCTTCACCCAAACCCGGATTCTGAGGAGGGTCCATAAGGAGCACAATCCTTCATGCTTCCTGAGTTTAGAAATTGCAATCCCACAGTTAGGCTGACTCCCATGTATCCTGCTTCATCCCTGTGCAGCAAATGAGGTAACAAGTGTGCTAACAGAGCAGGCCACAAGCTATTCCTTACTGAACCTTCACAGTATCTTAACTATTTCCCTTCTGAAGGGTGTGCACACAACCTTTTTTCATGTTATTGATTTAACTCACATTCCTTCTATGCACTTTTGGAAGACACTAGTTATTTCAGACAGATCTAATTAGGCAGACCCTTTTCACTGCCTGAGGTACCATTAACTTCAGCAGAGCACTGCCATGACCCTACAAGTCATCTCTTGAAAATCAATGGGAAGAAATGATAATAATTAGCTCTTAGAAAATGTTCATTCACAAAATTAAGTTAGATTATGTATCACTTAATGGTTCTGAGATAACATAAAAACATGCAGCAAACCGTGAAATTATTATACAGCATCACATTATCTCTTTTGCTATATCAAAATGATTACTGTAATAAAATCCTAGCTAAAATGTCACAATCGCTTCACTCCATTAAAATATAAATAAATAAAGCTGAAAATATACTTGAATATTTACATTATCCAAAATCTTAATAAGCAAACAACTCTGCCTTTCTAATGAAAAGTGTGCTTGTGAGTCCAAGTTTCCATTAGATATATTTTTCAAAATGTACAGACAGCTGAGTGCATCCAATGGCTCCTGCTCAGCAAAAGGGAAGGTCTTCTCCCAAGCTCCCTCCTCTCTTGTTCTCCTTTCTTCCTGTCTGGGTTTGTTCTCTCCCTTTCTTGCCCACAGGAAGGTTCCCTGTGCCACATACTTGCTTGTATACTGTTCCTGGATGGTCAGGTTCTCCCAGGAGCCACTTGTATTTAAAAATATTGCAGAAACTTATCTGTATTTTCTTAAACTGGTTTCATTCTCTGTCACATATATTTTTTCATGGAGGGAATGATGAGTAGTGAAATCATGTGACCAGAAACAGAGGCAAATGGGGATAAGGGTATGTTTTGCCTACAGCACTGTCTCACCATCTCCCATTCAATTACATCCTGAAATGACACCAATACTAGCAGACTAGACTTGCACAGAAATATTTTTGAGCACTGAAGCCAAATGACACAAAATAATCAGTATCTGTGCTAGGCTCTCTGCTCTACTTCACAGCAAGGTGACTCCAAAAAAGTTTCTTCCTGGAGGTGCACCACAGAACACTCCAACGCCCCAACTCCTAGGAAAAATTGATAAGAAAATGCTAAAAGCAGAAGACTAAGAGTGTGCCAAGCAGCCTTGTGTCAGTTTATTCACACTGATACCCTAAAACCTAGAAACAGTCCCAGATTATGTTCAATTTGTTAGTAAAGAAGTAGCCTAGAAGTCTAGGTTCTCATTTTTCTAAAGCCTCTCCTCTAGACTGAAGGGTTAAATAGGACCATGCAATTTTCTGCTGCCCACCTCTTCAATCAGGGACAGGACCCCTTTGCCCATGCTGATGGTCATCAGACATACAGGGCTCAGCCATTTCAGGACAGTGACATTAAAGCCATTTTAGTACTCTCTGTTCTTCCATTCCTATGGAATCTGCTTCTTCCAGAATTTAGGTTTTCAGCTAGATATTTTTATCCCAGTTTGGCAAGAAAAGGAACATTTTGCAGACAGCTGATCAGGTTCTTCCCTGTTTTCTGCCCACACCCTACAATAATGTCCCCACTGCACAAATACAATAAAATTTTGCACAGGCATGGAAGTTTTCAAGTGATTATATTTTTAAAAGTTACATGAAACATGCAGTTCCATAAAAGCCCTATAAATATTTCATTAGTGCAATGTTTTTTGGCGCCACAGAATCGACACGGCAATTCAACCACAAGACAAGTTCATAGAAAATGAGGCTGCTCACAGAACTACCTGTCGCCTTGAAGCCTGTGGTGACATTTACAAGCTTGACTGAGAGCTTCCAGGAGGGATGTTTAGAAGTCTGCCTTACCAGAATTTTCCACTTGCACAAGAGACTGCACCTCCTACTCTTTTTCTGCTTGCCTTTCAGTTAACTGAGATGTTTGTTTTCAAATTAGATTCTACGTGTACAAATAAGGATTCCAGTATCGTTTCTGTCTAAGCAGAAATGACTATAGGCATGTCAGGTATTTAGGTTTCCAGCCAAAGAGAGTCCACTCACTTTCAAGCAGTAACACTGAAATAAAATAAAATTCTATGCCTAATGATAGACGAGTGCCTTTAGTGGTAAGGCAGCGCAGCCCACCTCACTGCCACAGGAGTTAGGTGCCATGTGCCAGCCATATATATGTGTCTTATGTACATAGGGAATCAAAAATGGCATCAGATGCCTACTTTTAGGCAACTGAGCACACAGTTCACGTACTGGTCCTAATCATATTCCTGGCCTAGGTTTCTAAACCCAAAACTACAAACTACCTATAGGAGGGGGAGAAGATGCAGTGGAGCAGTGATTCAAGGAGTTAACATCAAAAGGGCATTTCATGCTAGTTTTGTTGCCACTGCTGTTAGCAACAGTGTTACTAGTCACTTTAAGATTAAAAAAGAAAAAAACCACGTGACTTTCTTCACATGCCCTTCTGCCAAAATCTCTCAGCTACTACTGCCAATCTTTCAGAAAGCTGCCGGCAACTTACACAAAAATTAAACATTATCTAGAATAATCCTGCAGCAAACTCAGTGTTGGAACTCAGACACTTAGGCAACGACAAAGTAACAACATGAAATATCATCTCTAAAACAGCACACAGCCAGGTTCCAGACACTATTGCAATGTACTTCTCCGAGAATACCTTTAGAGTTCAAGGAAGAAAGCAAAATCACTAGTGGTGAAGGCAGTTGTTGTGTCTAAAAATTCACATCAGCACATTTACATATAGTAATTTAAATACTCTTCCCCTGTAAGTTCTTTTCGAAACCTGCTAAACAAGTAACATAGTTAATACACAGCACTAAAAAAATATCATGAAAACTGCATTGTCATAGTTACACCTGTGATCTTCTCAAGCAAGACTACAGCTTTGGTCTCACTCTTTTCTCATAGATTGGTTTCTATTTCAACTTTATTTCTCTTGCCTGAATTTCTTTCAGTTTCTTCTGATAACATAGTAGCCATGAATTGCTAGTCACATTTTCTGTAACATCAATCTCCATTTTTCATAGACCATTAAGTTACCCTAGAAATTATTATCTCATAGATAATTTTGGTGTATTCTTCTAACCTTCTTTAAAAAAAACCTAAAAAGTTTTGTATATCTATTTGAACATTTGGCTGTCTTGATGAGCCACAGAAGCTGTACTCCTCTTAATCACTTCATGGCTCCCATAGTTACAGATACACACAGAACACAAATTTTTTTTTTTT
>WEKY01026218.1:0-16978 GCA_013390045.1 Picathartes gymnocephalus
ACCTCAGCCGTTCTGTGATTCTGTAGTTCAGGTGAGGAAAAAAAATGCATAAAGACAGAAAACAAAGATAATGATCCTTTCTCAAATTCTCTCTGCAGACGTGGCAAAACAACAAAATTACCTACGAATAGCATTTGACATTTAATTTTGCAATTAAGTATTATTAAAATAATATAATACAATATTTTAAAATACAGTATTAATATACAATATTGTATTCCTGGAAAATTATTTTCTCTCAGCCATCCCAACTAAACCAAAAAGTTACCTTAAAATAGATGCAATATTTTTTAGTCCCTAAACAAAAAATCAGCCAAAGAG
This sequence comes from Picathartes gymnocephalus, assembly GCA_013390045.1. Taxonomy (NCBI): domain Eukaryota; kingdom Metazoa; phylum Chordata; class Aves; order Passeriformes; family Picathartidae; genus Picathartes; species Picathartes gymnocephalus. The sequence goes on from WEKY01026218.1 coordinate 322, forward strand.
TGAATTTTCTGAAACAGTAACTGGATTTCACCTTGAGGTAGTTGCTGCCATTAAGAGCATTCTGGCACCAACAAGAATTCAATTTAAAAAAAGCTGTATGAAAGCACTCAAACCAAGTTTTGGGGAATTTCACTAAAAAGCTCTTCTAACAAATCTTTTCTTGTTATTCTTGGAAGCCATTATACCTTTGAAACAACAATTCAGGATACCTGATGTTGTTCTCATGAGATAAAAGGACAAAGTCAGAAGAAAAAAACAAACTAAAACAACAGGATCATTATTGTGAACATCTTCTAGTGTCAGGCTTATTTAAGTTTTTTCTTACAGGAGAACAGGACTTTAGGAAAGGTCAGAAACTGGAGGAATACTATGTAGCCTATACAAACTCTTAACTGATAGCTATGACCTTTCCATTCTCCAATATATCTAGAGTTAGGGCTTTTTTGTTTCTTTTTGTTTGTTTGTTTTGTTTGTTTTTTGTTTGGTTGGTTTTTTGGTGCAAAACACAAAAGTACCTGTTCCAGGGAAGATACTGCTACTTCAACTGCTGAAAGCTGATCTGCCAGCTCACTTCAGGAATTCCAAGAGGAGCATCCACAGAAGAAAGACATGCAGAAATGTGACTTGCCATGCTTAGCAGTCAGCAGAAAGGAGACAAGCTCCTCTAGGAGAAAAGTCACACTAAAAACCAGCTACAGATGCTCCAGACTGTCTCCCGCTGAAGTGTCTTTCACTTCCTCGATGTGGGAAGCAGACAAGCCTCACTAGGCTAAAGTTAGCCCTTGAATAGCTTGGCAATACCTCTTCCCTTAGAAAACGGAGGCAGTGTTCCTCCCTCCCTGCAACTCAGTAAGCCTACATAACTGAAAATACTCTCAGACTATTTGCAAATGGAGAAGACAGAAAAAGCCAATGTAGCTTTGTACTAAAGCTTTATGGTTTGGGAAAATGAGGCTGTTCAAGGTGTGCTCTACGACAGCAGCGCACAGACGTTGAACAGGAGACTGGCAGAGGCAGCAGCAGCCCTGGCCCAGGCTCTCCTCACATGCAAACATCTCCAAAGGAACCACCTGTAAATAACTCAATTCTTGCATTCTTCCATCAACTCACAGGCACCTTCTGGAAACCTCTATCACAATAACATATAATAAACAGTTCCACTCTGGATTTTGGCTACTTTCATTATAGAGAGGAAGCCATTACGTTGTCTTCAGAGAAAACCTTCTTCAGAGACTTCTCTAAAAACAGCCTAAAGCCTACCCAACCTCTCATGAAAAGGAAACCTTTCAGGATGCCTGAAACTGATATTTCAGAAGCCAAAGCAGACCAAAACCTAAATCAGCAAATGCAGCTATATTCCAAGTATTCAGAGTCAAAGCTTCTATGTAAAAAAGTTATTTTCCCAGATGAATTTTCCTCACCAAAACTGATGATTCCTTGTGCTTATCATAAAAAAACCACCCACACTTAAACCTGCCAAGAAGACTTAGAATGAAGCAGAATTAACACTTTTCAAGGTGTATGGTCCAATAACTAAGTATCAGTCATTGAACATGGTAAGTTAACTGTCAAAACCTGTCCTTCCTCAATAAAGGATAGTGAAAAAAACCCAACGAATCAGCCTTTTAATTTTCTGATTTTTTTTTAAATAAAAAGAAAATATATTAACTTCACTGCCTCGTTCAATAGCTTTAGTTACATCATGTGTATTTAGGTTCTCTCTCAGATCTTTTTTCATCATCTGCCTTTGACCTAAGGCAATCTCACTCAGTATGGAAGAATGTGAGGTTTTTACTTGTGCTTTGTAAGAAGTTCATGAATCCATAAGCTTGGAAATGTTCATTTCCCCAATATTACAAAAGATTCAATTTCACTGATGAACTTTATTGAGTTGCTGTTGCCAAGAGTAATCCCACTTCTCTCAATCCTCCAGCCCCTTTGCTGCATACCAGGCTGGCTACCACTCAGTTCTTGGATGACTACAGCTCATCTGGCCTCTCACTATCAAATTGATTTCAGCAGCAAATGTGGGGAGAGAAGCTTTCCAAGGGGTGGAAAGAGGTGTGGGAAAGAGTTCAGTTCACCTTATAAATGTCCAAACTCCTTTCTTGTAGGCTGAGTCAGCTCACAAGAGCTCCAACAAATGCCACAGCCAGAGCTGGGGGAGCAGCGGGAAAAAGGCCAGAAATGGTCACAGTGCTGTCAGATTGATTTAGATTGGCATTGGGAGTTGGAAGGCAACTAGTTACGAAGACAGAGCAATAAGTTGTCCAAAGAGATGGTGAAAACCATTTCTGCCAAATTTGAAGAATAGGTGAGCAACAGGCCTTTGCACCACAGGGGTAACAGCACCCTGAGCTGCAATAGGTAGAGCACTGCTGGGAGGCAGAGGGAGGTAAGCCTGCCTTTCCAGATAGGACTAGGGAGGCATGTGGAGTGCTGGGTCCAGCTCTGGACCTCCTAGTAAAGGAACTGCCTGGAGATAGGTTATCTAAGGCTGATGATTCTGGTTTAGAAACATCTGTCATGCTAGGACAAGAAGTAGAACAGTTCAGCCTGGAGAAAGCTCAGAGTGAATCTTATCAATGTATAGAAATATCTGATGGGAAGATAGAAAGAATACTCATACAGACTTGTGGTATACCTTGTGAGAGCAAAAGAGGCAGTAGATACAAACTGAAATATGAGTAATTTCACATGAACATCAGGAAATGCATTTTTACTCTAAAGGTGACTGAGCATTGTCACAGCCTGCTCAGAGAGGTTGTGGAGTCTCCATCTTTAGAGGCATTTAAAACCTGACTAAACATGGAAGCCAAGGGGCATGAACTAGACAATTTTAACAGGTCCCTTCCAACCTCACCCTCTCTCCAATTCTGTGATTATGCATAGCTACAAAACATTTGTCATGTATGAAATCTATGATATAATAGCGTCACCCAAAGCCAGGTAATTCTACACAGAAAATTCCCATGTGCTTCATTAGCTGTCATTAGTTATCATTACAATATTCTGAATTAATACTTTAAATATATTGAAGGAACACAAAGAAGGCTTGACATGATCCTGGTATAAATAGTATGATTGATTTAGTAAGACATTATAGACAAAAATTAAATTCCTGTTGTACATTAAGAACAGCATTCACCTATGTAAACAAATCACATGTTCACGGCTCAGCCGTGTAGCCTCTCATGCCTTACTGCACTCTTGTGCAACCTACTGCAGCTCAAACTAAGGAGGGTCAGGCTGCTCAACAGCAAATTAGAAGAACCCCAAACATTTGCAAAAAGGCCACAGCATTGGAAATACATTTGGTCACATGCCTTCCCAACCTGACCTGCACCAATATCCCAGCATGACACCAGCAATTAGCCTGTTGCTGAACACAGAGCTGTGACGTGACTCATAGGTTACCAAATCCTGGAAACTTGAGATCACAAGGCAGTAAACTGGCAGTTCAAAAGGGAATAGTTCCTAAGCTTTTCTCCCCAGTTTGTTAAATAGCATTATAACTTGCCTGTCACACAGATCTAATTCTCACACCATGCCCAGTGGACATGCTATTCTTCACTTTTCAGTCTGAACTTCAGTGAACCTACAGGAACTGCTGCAAGTTTTCTTTTCAGGAGAGGTACAGTACGATAACAGTTACAAAAGGTCTACAACATGCTAATTAATTATTTTCCCTCAGGATCTATATTCTACTTTGATGAGCCTGGAGAGCAGCATAAAGCACCTGGATACTGAATTTTTCTTTTTGAATATTCATTCCATTAATCTATCACCAGAAATGTACAAAGCTCATTTAAATATTATTATGAGGCTGCAGAGGGTGCTCCAACACCACTTAATAGACATGTCCTATTCAACCCCCATATTCCCCAGCAAATCCCTCACTGAAACAATTAGGATTTGGAAATAATTCTGAAGGCTGGTTAAGAATAGACTTCCCTTAATGCCTTGTTTTATCCAGAGAGAAAAGTGGTAAGAATCACAAAAGAAATTCTCCTCTCCCCCACCAACAGAAGGTGTTATCAGTGGAAACAACATCAGGAAAGCAGCGCTTCTCCATCGCATTGCCTTTTTCCTGTACCTAATTGCTCCACATGGATCTAATGGGCAGGGGACCAGGGAAAGCAGGCACATAGATATGGAAACACATTATGTATTATCCTCCATATTGCTTTTAAGTTGCTTAAGCAAATAACCTCCCAAGAAGCAGCTTCTGCTGCTTTAAGAGTTGCTCCTCAAAAACAGCAAAACTTTCAGCTCTTTTTGTGACCACTCAATGCCACTATAAAGTGGTGCAGTGCCACTCAGCGCAGAATGCAGTGACTTGTGCAGGTACTGACTGCTCTACTGGAGAGCTGAGGGCAGGAATCTACAAAGTAAGAGTACCTCTACTAGTGTATCCCAGATCTTACTTTTTTATTTAGCTGTGCAGAAGTTTTATTTGCTAGCTTTCAAGTAAACAAAGTGCAGGGGGAAAAAAAAAGAAAAAAAAACTTATTTTGCTTAAAATTAACAAGGATTTGTATTCTCTTCTTTCTTACAGTTTTTTAAATCTCATTACAGTAAGCACACAGTGAAAAATATTACAGTATCTGACAATACTGTCATTTCAATATATTAATTCTGAGCCAGCTGATGAAAATTAAATAGAGGAAACAGCTTTAAAGCATTTAATTTTTTTTAAGGTTGAAATAGTGTAATTAGGTGGTTTTTTTACTATACTGGTTCCAAGCCCCAAATCAAGTTTTAGGCTTGACAATTCATATATAGAACTTGAAACAGAGAACAGATAGGCCAAACTCACAGTAGAGCATTCACCAAAAACCTTCACAGCTCTTTTTGGTAAGAGCAGCTAGCTCAAAGCACCACACAGTTCAGGAATGGAAATCCTACCCTTTATATAGCTCACTGTCTTGCCTCACTACTCCTGCAGAGGTTTGCTTCTAGCACAAGCTATCTGTGCCTCTGTAACTGCAAGATTACTTGCATTAATATTTTACACAAGGTCTGCACCTTAATGTCACCTAGCAATAACTGGGTGAGCCTGTTTTATGCTAAAGAATTGAATCAGAAGTCCAACTCAGTCCCACACGACTTCATCTGGGTTTCAGACTGGCCTCTGCATTACAGAAATTAACACCTTCCATACAAAAGGAACAATAGAATAGGTGCAATTCAGGTTAGGGTTTCATTTTACCAGTGTTTATACTATGAACAGAACATAAGACACAAGCCCTGAAGACACTGAAGATGCAACTCCATAACTGGTACAAGGTGATATAAAGACCATCCTGCCACCAAAGGAGGAGAACTATATAAACAAAGGAAGTTTCCACCTGTGCTAGGATGGTGATCCAACACAAGACACAGCTACCAACACCAATCTCAGGCAGTTAAGACAGGAGCACATGGTTGCAAGCTGAAGAACCAGCTGAGTACCAGCAGCATTTCTGCATTTTTGTAACTGTCCTGGTTGACTTAAAATTCACAAGGGGAGTGCAAAAAAATTCTTGATGGAAGTCAGGTATCCTGCACACTGGAGACAAACAAATATGCCTCTCTTCACTCTGAAGGGATCGCTATTGCACTAATACATTTGACCATATCTTATTTTAGAGAAGATTTAGGTCACTGCAATTGAAAAGTTGCCTACTAAGCAGTAAAAGAAAGGAGTAACAAAAAGTGTAGTAACAGTTCAAGCAACCAGACTGAAACCAAGTAACTAAAATCCACATCCTATCATGAGCTTGCAATGAACAGGTTCAAAGGTTAAGATTAGTCATTACTGATAAAATTTTTATCCAACACTGTAAAGCCTATTGACATCACAGGTACCTGCATTTAGCATCTAATTCCTATTTTACTATATAGCATTACATCAGCAACTTGATTTCACAAAAAGCAAACAAAAAATCTGGAAGTAAAAAGGCCCCACCTCATTGAGGACTCACCCACCAAATTACAGAAGCATTTTAGTGGAAGGAAACTTTTCTTTCCGCCCTCAGAAGTTTTGCAAGTTCATATACACCAGAGATGCTACCACGAGGGGGAGATGAGAAAGACAGAACTAATTGGAGGGATGGTTAGTGAGGCATCATTTTAACCATGACTAATTAACAGTTGAAAATCACCATTACCTATCTCCCATATGTTCTCATTCGTAAGCAGGAGTTGGACACTAAATCTAAATATATGGCAACAGTAAGTTGCATTCCAATCTTTGAATAGCAAAGTACATACAATCTGGTCTATTGCTTCAGCTGTAAAATGATATTACAGGGTATCCTAAAAGGAAAAATCATCTCATAAAAAGCATTGAATAGAAAGAAGTGGCAAGTAAGGAGTAAAATGGTTGAGAAACCCCCAAATTAAGCTTTTCTGGCTAGTTTGGCTATTGATCTACATTTAGGGCACCAAATAACCTCTTCTCACCTTCATGCCTCAGTCCCCCATTTCAGAGATAGGAAGCATGACTATTCGTATTTGAAAGATGCACAGATGATAGACAAGTTTTGGATCACACACAACATGCAGGCACATGTGGATATATATAGACACAGAAATAACTATAAAAATAGCTGGAACCAACCTCACAACATTTCACTGCCTGACCTGACCGATAACAAATGACTCTGGGCTTAAGCAGAAATTGTGCTTATCTTTCCTACAGTAAAATTAATGTCTCCAGGAGAAAGGTTACCACCTATTAACTCTTCAGGATTACTCATGAACTATTCTTTACAACAGTCTTACATAGTGTATGATCTCTGATGAAGTATGAATTTCTACCAGACACGTTTTTTTCTACACTAATCCAAAAGTTAATCAAACGCACTGAACAAGTCAGATGACATTATACAATAGACAATCCCTTTGTTTCACACAGGAAATAAACACAATTCACCAACACTGATTTGTTAACATCAGAACAGTAGATTATATATCCATGAAGACAGATAGACATATATTAAATCAAGAAATTAACACAATATTTCTAATACAGAACAAAACATGGGTTTAATTTTTTCATACTGAAAAGCATGTTGTCTTTTTAAAGATTCATTCATTTATGAAAAAAAAAAAAGGCATCCCATTTCCATGCCTAATAATACTTCAAAATTCAGAAGAGCTATTTTAACATTGACTTATTGGTTTATTGTATCAATTATACACAGGATTGTCTACTATGAAACTGCCAAACAGTAACTCTTAAATTTCAATAGAAAAATAAATAAACTGAAAAATAGCTACAACCTAAGACTAAGGCTTTCTGAAATAAACTAATTGTCAAAGGAAAGAGTGTGGCCAATTAATTGAGAAAATATACCTTTAAAAATAACTGGACAAAAATTAAACTGTCAGCGGAATACAGTCTCTAAAATAAAGATAAATGCATATGTGACCAATAAGAAGCCTTGCTTCTTTGTCTCTTCTAGTGAGAGAAGTGAAGAGAAAAAAAAGCTTACTGCCTTCCTACTTAAGTCCCTGTCTTCCTACTGTCACCACTATTATCAGGTCTAGTATTTGTCAAGTATCCTGACTGAAATCAAGAAGGAAAAAAATTTATAGCAGGTTTGCAATTATCCACAAAACCCCACCAAAAAATCTAGGTGAAAGTAATGTTAGGGAAACAGAAGGCCTTGCAAGCAGTAAACAAAACTTTTGGACACAAGGGTATGATATAGCCTAGGGGAAAAAAATTTAAAAGAAACCAACAAAAATTTTAAAAAACAAATAACAACAAAGCAAACAAAAAAACAGCTCCAAAAACCAGCCTGACTGAAAATAAGAATACTTGCTGTGGATATAACACTCTCTTCAAATATACTTAGTCAGCTGCTTCATTAACAAAGGAACTATCAAAGTACAATAAAACTACCAAAGACGTCCTTCCATAAAATAACTCCAGAACACTACCACAGTAGCTGAAACCAGATTCTCCAACTTGAACACATCAGTTCTCAACCACTTCAATATAAAGAAAATCTTTGCCAAATTAACAATTAACACCAATGAGCACCTGTCAGTACACAATATGCACTTTTTAATATAAAGCCTCTTCCAATTATTTGCTGCTGCTGATGACAACTTCCTTATGCTCAACTTTATACAAAAAAGAGATAGCTGAGCAGTGCACAGGAAGATCATTCCTCAAAAGAACCCACTGATACCTTTGGTCTTCAAAACAAACCTTTAGATCCAGCCAAACTCATCCCTATGAACATTCGTATTGAAGAGAAACAGACTTAAAGAAAAATCAGTGCAAAACTAATACATCTTTACAGCCACACAAACAAGGCCTGTGTATACACTTGCAATAAACACCCACGGCACCACATGTCCTTACAGGACTTCACGTAACCACACAATCACCACTCACCACCAAGGGACACAGAAAAACCTAGTTGCCATGCCCGCTTCATCCCCGACACCTCCGTGAGGACCTACAAGACTCCTTAAAATACAAAGCAAAATAAATCATGCATTCCAGATAAGATTTGAAGACCTTTTGTATTTCTGCCTGTTTCTTACATCATATTAACTCTTCCTTATTCTATAAGGGCTTCCATCCACCTTGCACCATAAAATGACATCAATTCCATCAAGATATTTTTGTAAGGCTGTTGACTATACCAGATGTACTGGTCCAGCTTTACCAAAAATATTTAGAAAGAACACATTAAATGTTTAGCAATGCAAATATTCACTCTCTATATATGCATCTTGAAAATAAAGTAAAAAGCAGACAATCCTTGGAAAGTATTTGGAGAGTTTTACAGGAAGAATGCTGGTATGTTCTCATTTGTATGGTAAGAGCACACAAACTTCAACAACTGGACCAAGACAGTAAGGTAAAATTTCTGCCTGGAAATTGGTCCTTAACAGAAGGCGAATCAGACAGAGACATTACTATGAGAGCCCACACCATTTGTAAAAAAATTTATTAGACGACAAACACCCGAAAGCCATTTATAGACAAACACTCAAGACCCCTTTCAAGCTCAGCTCTTTTCTTGGCAGGAAACAATAACCTGAAAAAACTGGTTTTTGAACATCTGATGAACTTCAGAATGCCAGGAAATGTTTCCTACATTAAAAAGTACATTCCTATAAAGGAAGGTGAGAACTAGAAGAACGCAAAGCAGAAATGCAGAACACTCTGAGCATCCGGTTAGCCTCAGCCATCTATAATTCTCAGAGATCAAAGTGCCACTTGATGACAGGAATTAACACATTCCAGCATAAACATCACCCTAAGTTAAATTAACCTGTGTTCCATTTCAAAATAAAGAGCAGGCATTTTGAAAGAGTAGGGGAGTCATCCTCCATTTTTCCTCTCTCAAACTATTTTTCTTACATTTCTATGCCAAATCTTTTCTTCAACCCCATCTTCTTCACCTGTCTCCTCCAGTTTCTTTTCCCTCATTTGCTTCCCTTTCATTCATTCACCCAGAACGGTGTACTCAGTACTGATGTGATGCCCACTCTTACATTATTCATTCTGAATGACTATCAAGTATGAGTAAAGACCCCACAAGAGAAGAAAAACAGGTATATGGCCTACCGAGACTGCGCAAAGCAGAGGCACAAGTCATTTTCTGTTGATCAGCTTTTCAAGGCATCTTATTCCTAAACAGTATCAAAAGCAGTAACAATAAGGGAGGAGAGGATGGTGAATGTAGAGGGACCAGAGGAAGAAGCATCATCTATGGGATCAGAAAGGTCAAGAGGAATTGTCAGGCTAGAGGCCTGAGTAGTAATACAAAAAAGCCATTGATTACTGGAGTGACAAGTAGGAAAATCCTACAGGCTGCAGGGTAGAAGAGAAACACACAAGATGTACTAAATCTGACCCACATCATCAAAATAAATAAATAAAAGCAAGACCTTCCAGTCACACCAGCAAGGTATACTGAGCCAGGAATGCTTTATATTTAAGTTGTCCAAATACACTATCTCCCAAAAAACCTCATTCTTTGTTATACCCTAAATCTGGACTTCTAGAAATGCATTACAACTTTTGTCACTCACCTGTTTTTAAGTAGCAGGCAGCTGACATTGCCTCAAAGGAAAACCGTATCCTATTACACTGAGCTGTCCACCAGACACGGGCTAAGTGCTTTGCTTTAGCTGACTTAGGGACAGCTCGAGTTTATAGGATTCAAGAGCCTCAGCTAGCATGGAATGGAGCAGTGGACTTCCTGAATGCAAGCAGGGGCATATGGCCATTACACCAGTGATCCCAGCTTGTCCTTTGAGATACAGCAAATAGTTGGAATTCTGCGTACTTTCAAGATGAAAACAGCTGAGAACAGGTAAGACAGAGTCAAATTTAGAATCATCCTCCAGTAAAACAACCAAGCTGGAAAAACTTGTTCTTTCAATATGCACTGTGAAGGTGGGTCACTCTTCAAATGTGAGCCAAATAAACATACACAGCCTTCAATTTATTTATTTTTAACACTATTATCTAAAAATAATTTTACTGACTTAATTTAAGTCAATGTTATCAGCATAACTGCCAGGAAAGTAGATCATCATAACTATTAAAGCAGTTAAATGAAGCACATCAACAGCATTCGCATTGTTTATTTTGCAGTTAGTTCAGTTAGTAAAGAAAATGTTCTACTGTGGTCCAGGGCTGAGGATATTCAAAATGGGAGTTTTTCGTCATTCCTCTAAAATAAACTAGGACAAATGCATTGTGATTTTTAAGGAGTATTTTTTTTCTAAATTCTGTTAAGTACCATCACATTGTGGGAGGTGAGCAACAGAATCCAAACATCCAAATCAGGTTTCCTAGAGAAAGGCCAGAGGATGAGTCTGCAGGACAAGGGACAAATAAGTCACACCACTGGTTGTTTGAAAAAGCTTCTAAAGAAAATGCTTACTTCACTGGAATCAAATTCAGCTTTAAGCACTGAGAAGCCAGCAGTCATTATGGAGACCAGAAGTATAAATTAATTGAAAAGTTATTAGTCATTTAAAAAACAACTTCATGAGCTTTTGAATTTTAAGAGCACAATCTACAGCTCAAGAAACTCCTATGCTGCAGACTATCAAATTTTTAAAAAGAGCTCAGAGGAAATATCAGTTTCTATTCATCTCTTCTTTGTCCCTAGGCATCTGTTGCAGGACAGAGAAAGATAACCACCAGACACCACACCAGGCTAGATGGACCTTTGATCTGATATATTATGACTCTGCTCACAGCAATCCACATCAAAAAATAATTTCACAAGGTACAAATACATTCCACATCAGAGTAATCAAAAACAAACAATTCTCTTAGACAATTGCAATAGTGGCCTCCTTCCCTTTTTCAGCTACAGGTAAACCAAGGCTGAGAAACAATATGACTGCAGGTAATTGTCTTGATTTAGCTGCAGTGCTACAATACATCAGCAAAGAATTATTAGCTCCCACACTTGTGTTCAAACCACTAGATGGTGCTTCTAAAATGAAACAATTCAATATGCAAAAACTCTGAATAATGTATGATGATTTATAACTTGTCTTCCTCAGGATTGTTATCAATAACACTGATTAATGTAGTTAAATAGCTGCAGCCTCTGATCAGAGAGGGGCAACAAGAATAATTACACAGATAAGTAAGATCAAAGAGCTGATCATTAAAACAGCGACTTTTCAAAAACCCAGTATCAGCTGTTTTCTCAAGTAAGAAAAACTCCTCAATCTTCTGTCTTGGAAAGTCATTAGTTCCTAATATAAATATTGCATTAAATAATAAATTTTGTTCACAAACTGCTGTGCCCAAAGGCTTTGAATACTGTATGGCATAAGTCAAACAACATTAAGTTATAAATAGCGTTTACCTGTTCTTTCACCATTCGTTGTAAAACATTTTTCCCCCAAGAATAAACTCGCTCTAATTCTCTTCTGGGAGCAGCAAAACTTTCACTTTTAAGATTTGGCAATCATAGCTAAAATAAGATGCTAGCTGCTTTCTATCTATCACTGGTAAATCATCCTTCTTTTTGCATTCACTCTCCCAAAACTAGTATCAACAGTTGTTTGGCAATTCCAACAACTTTGTCCTTTTTTCATTTCTGACCATTTCCATCCATTAAAATGCTGCTTAAAGTAATTCTCTCTCTTCCTGCATCTCATTCTACTGACCCAATTCTAAAAACGCTTTTTGCATTATGTTAAGCACAGTTGACTGTGTACTTTCTTACTACCTTCCATTCTTCTAACAAACTTCTATTCATATTTACAATCCCTTTTTCTACTTACAATCTTTTCCTATGAAAAATCCTGCAAACATGTTTCTTCTCTTACAGTTAAAAAACCAAATCAGCTATTTCTTATTGTATTTCTCATCTTTTACTTCTTGGAGTCAGCTCTGCCACTAAGCAACCCTGACAACACTGCTGAGAAAGATTACTCTATGTGAAGTTTTTGATGTTGAACATTCACTTACAACTTTTTTTTTTCTTTTTTTGAACACTTCTCCTTCTGCAAAGTAATACAGAACCTCCTAGAGGTTATTTGGCTATTTTTGAGTTTTGCCACTGGCTCTCACTTTTCTACTTTAGGTGATTGCTCTAGATTCACTAGGCATACTCTCTTCATCTTACTTGCTTGTTCCAAGATACCCTTTCACTATCTATTAAGCCTTTTATTTTTTTTAATTAGAATACCTATCTGCTGTTCCAAGTCCTTTAACAACTATTATTAGCAACAATTATTACTAGCTATGGTTTCCTTTCATAGAAATATAGCTAAGAAGATCCTTAAAAAAGAAAAAGGCACTATGCACAAAGACGGAAATAAGCCTTCCCAAAGTACCTGCCATTCCACTTATCCCTAAATGCTATTTCTGATCATAGAGTACCGCCGCAGACACACATTAACAGGCAGTAACAACCTCTTGAAGATGTATCTGCTAATCCAGATGCAGAAAGTAATTATCAGATTTAAGAAAACAATGAACAGTATTTCAGAACACACAGGAAGAAAGTAACTACAATTCTCAGCATCTCAATCAAGCCCTCCAGGGGGAGAAGACGCACAGCCTCCAAAAGGTGTGAAAGAACTGTGCTAAGCAGCCACTTTTAAGTGTTCACTCCTAGTCACAAGCTGGGGCCATTTCCGTAAACTCACCTTCACATCCCCATGGCAGCTAGGCAGCCTTTTATTTAAAACAGGCACTGAGGGCACAGCTGCACTTTGGTCAGTCTTAGAGGAGAGGGTGTTAAAAAGAACACCTACAAAACCTCCAGACTTTATGCACTTTGTGAGCACCCTTTGATTGGGGCAAGGCATTTACAAAGCAATATCTTTACTACCAATGACTATGAATTTTGACTGAATTATAGGAACGTAGGAAATTCTTCACCTTAACTGCTTGAAGATCACATTTACCATGTGAAAGAAACTAGGAGTAAAAAAATTCAGATATAAACACAAAATAAGCACTATTTTTAAAATAAAAATATGAAAAATAAAAACACACTGAAGATGTTTCTGCCTGTTATGCTAAACAGGTTAAAAACATACTCGAGTTGTGGTTAGAGACAGACTTTTTTTCCCATCATACACAAAACAGCTCTTTCAAAATATCAATAAACAAGAGCTCAATTCAAAGCAGGTATCCCTATGAGCTAGTTACCCACGCATTTTTCAAGCTAATCTCCAGATTTAAGCAGCAGCATTCACAGAAATTATTCTGAATTCTCTGGATATCAAATGCATTTCAAAACTGTGCAAAACCAGTCCAGTTTTGTATTTTTGCTGGACGCTCAGATCTGCCTGGGAGCAGGTTCTGACGGACACCTGTGGAATGCTCCAGCAGCAGACGGTACAAGATAAGAAATTCCCTGAAGTGGCAGGGAACATTTCTATTACATCTGTGCATTTTGATTTAGAAGAGATCATTCTTTTGTCTCAGGAAGGCGGCGATGCCCCGTAAGTCTGCAGTGTCCTGAGGAGGTCAAACAGTAACTATTGTTCCATCAATGTGCTGCAATTCAAGAACACTACTGCTTCAAATCGCCCCTCTGTAAAGTCTTCGAAAGCAAACACCAGCCTCCCCGCCAAACACTTAAAAACGCACTGAATTCACAGTCTCCAAAAGCAAAACTCATTACAGACATTTCAAAAATTAAACAACAATCGATGTGGCTCAGGAGGCTGGAAACAAAATCTTGTCTCTGCTCTGTCTCCAATACATGAGTTAAAAGTCTGCCTCCTAGCAGCTCTACAGATCACATCAGTGCTATTTATTTCATTCTCTGGTTACCTCTACCACTGGCATTTGATCTGGTTTATTAAAATCTGGCATATCAGCATACCTGAGGAACAGAGCTGGACAGGAAGAGCACTGAGTGAACACAGACCCAGGGAAGTCACGCTGTTCTTGTGACACACTCACAACATTAGTCAAGACTTTCCACTTCCTACACCCACATTTTCTCTCCCATTCTTGGTATGTTCAAACACATGCAGCAGTTACCAAGTAAATATCCTCACCTCAAAGCAGGTCCTGCATCTTGCAGTAACTGATTATCCTAAGAGTTTTGTGATTCCACCTTATTACCCACTCTGTTCTATTCCATTTCCTTGTCTCCACCATTTAAAAATATTAAACTGAATTAATTTACATATTTTGGGACTGTTTACATATTTTTTCAGGGATGAATTATGAAATAGTTCCCCTAGGACTAAGCTTAACCATATATTCAGGTTTCTGAGCAGGCTGTACTGTGAATTTGCTGCATTCTGATGTCAACTCAACCCTCACCTTCAAAAGTACCTCTGAGCCAAACATCCAGTGGTATCAAGATCTGCTGCCATGCAGAAGTCCTATTATACGGCAGCAGGACCTGGAATACTTCAGAAGAGGCATTCCCCATCACTGGGAGGAGCAAAACCTAACTGATAAAACGCACCTGGCACCCATAGTACCTAACAGAGGGTTATAAGTAACGTAAAGACCTGAGGATAAAGAGCCCCCACCAGAAACAATATTCAGGAAAGTCCTCTTCAAAATGCATTCTATTCAGAACAGACCCTGGAACCCACTGACTTTACAGGAAGGAATCCTTGCAAATTCCTTTAAATAGAAAAGCATGTAATACAACCAGGAAATCTACAGTCTCTATATGCTAGATCCTCTACCTCACCTTCTATAAAAGAAGTGCTATTCAAACTTCTGTGTGTTTAATGACATGATCCACACCCACTCAACAGGCACACCATGAAAAATGCCTTTTTCTGAAGCTCTTACAATTCGCCAGCAACCCATTCTGAATACTAGAACAAAAAAGATGTTGCAAGCTACTGAAAATACAAAAAAAAGTGTTGGCAAAGAAGGTATAAATATACAACCAAAAGCAGTGGTGCCGGTTTTAAACCAACAGCAATAGGTGTTCCTGATTTATAAGGCCCAATGTCATACAAACGGCTTGCAAAGTTCCTTCACCACAGAGAAGTCCCACAGAGCTTCAAATACATGTTGTTTGATACAGACCCTGAATGCCAAACACACACCTTACAACAAAGAGATAGTATATTAAAAAACAAGTTTTATCACAAAAATCTCCATCAGAAAGAAAAGCAATATGATGTCTAATGAGCTTTGGTTAAAAAAATAGTGACAAAAGCTATAGTCACAATGATTTCTTCTATATTCAAGATTCACAGTATTCCTTTTTGTTCATTAACTGTTCTTCTTTTAGTTTTTCCCTTGTATAAAATATATACAAATAACAAAGTTTAATGAAAGTTACCTATAACTTGTTACTGTATTATCAGTTACTAAATCTCTCTTATCTCCCTTGCAGCTATTAGCAGCAATATCTGACAAGTATGCGTTCTTCAGCAATACTCAAGAGTTATGAGTACATGTAAAATCCATAAAGTCAGCATAGTATGAACTTTTATTTTGCAGCATGACCTTGGCCTTTTTTTTTAATCACTGAAACACGCTGGCCATAATTCATCCAAAAGAACTGAGTACATGGAAGGTTTACAAACTGAGACTCAACACTATTACTGATAGTAAAGCATAGGAAAAAACAGGTGATAGTGACCAACAGGAGCCAAAATTAAATCAAATACTTCAGAAAGTGAGTAACTATACTGACTGCTGTGACGTCTGGACAAAAAAAGATGCTATAGATGTTCAAAACCAGTAACGTCCTTGATTTACGATACGAACATCACAAGCGAGACAAGATCACTCTCCAGACAGTTGTTACTTAAGTCGTGCCAGAAGATGGTAATTTCATTGCAAAGCAAACTGCGACTCTTGGATTCCTTCCAAGAATTTCAAAGAGAGAAGGGCACAAAATAGACACCTACAGAGCACCTTCCAATAAATCTCCTAACTTATAAAGTTCCCAGGTGCTCACACACCGCGTTAACAGCACAACCGGAGCGCTCGAACATCTCCCCGGGTCCGGGCTCCGCGCAGCCCACAGCGCACCCGGGAGCGCTGCCCGGGCTCGGCTGGGCACAGGCGCCAGCTCCGCAGCCTCTCCGCGGGCTCCGCGGTGCCGGGCAGAGCTCCGAGCCCGCCCCGGGCCGCGCTCCATCGGGTCGGAGCAGCCCCATGGCTCCTGCACTGCTTTGTCATCCCCCGCCGCAGCGGGCGACGCGCTCCGCGCCGGCGGAG
>WEKY01026218.1:17248-29890 GCA_013390045.1 Picathartes gymnocephalus
CCACCGCCGCCGCCTCCTCCCGCGGAGCGGCCGCCGAGCACTCCCGTCAGCGCAGGGACCGTCCGGCGGCTCCGCGCCGCCCCGACCGCCCCCAAAACATTGCGCGGCTGGCGGCAGCGCCGCCCCACCGCGCATGCGCGACACCGCCCCCGCGCCCGGCCCTCCCCACCCAATCGGGTGGCGGCCCGGGGCAGGCCCACGCAGTCGCCACGCCCACCCAGCCGACTATTTGCGTAACACGCGGAGGGGGCGGGGAGACTGCGTGCCGCGCAGGCCACGCCCCGGCGACCGCCTTGTTGCAGGGAATGCCGGGAGTTGTAGTTTTCTCGCGCGTGGCGCTGTGCTCGGCCGCTCGGGGCTCGCAGGCTCTGCCTGCGCCCGCCAGCGCTGCCCGCGCTTTGGCAACCGGCGGATCACCGACCGCTTGCTGCCCGTGAGCGGAAACACCGGGGAGGCCCGGAACGAGCTCCGTGGCAACGGTGGCAAACAACCGCCGCCATCTTGTTTCTCCTCAAATGTAGTTCCGGGTTCCCGGGCGGGCCGTTTATCAACACTGAGGCGGGGTCGCGGCAGAACTACAGCTCCCAGCAGCCCCCGCGCCCCGTGGCAACGGCGCTCGCGGCGTCCCTGCGGCCGGAGAGACCGCTCTGGGACACGGACGGCACGCGCCCGGGGGGACAGCCGGGAACGGGACGGGGAGCGGCGGCGCAAGGCAGATGTGGCCGTACGTGACACCTCCGCAAAGAAAGCCGTGTGCAATTCCCGATATGTGAAAGTAGCGGGTGCCCTGGGCAGGCGCGTTGACTCCTTCGCTCCTTTATTTTCATATAATCATAGAATCACAGAATGGTTTGGGTTGGAAGGAACCTTAAAGTTCATTCTATTTCCGACGCCCCTGCCGTGAGCAGGGACACTTCCACTAGCCCAGGTTGCTCAGCGCCCCATCCAGCCTGGCCTTGAACACTGCCAGGGATGGGGAATCCACAAATTCTCTGGGCAACCTGTGCCAGGGTCTCACCATCCTCACAGTTAAGAATTTCTCCCTGATATTTAATTTAAACCTACCCTCTTTCAGTGTTCATATTTGTTAGGTGTTTATAAGTACAATAGAAAAAATCAAGGAGGGCCTGTGTTACACTATGGACAGGGTTGCTGGACTTTGCTCCCTGAAATTCTGGACAAGTAGCTAGCCTTGGTGTCCATGTGCTAACCCACCTCATAAACATAATACAACTTATTTGCAGATGGTTTTGTACAATAAGTATTTAATTGTAATATTCCACAAGATAATAGATAAAAAGTACTGTGTCATGTTAAGGAAAACGTGCAGTAGGTATGCAAAACATTGAAATTCATGAAAATTAAGATTAAGATCTTTAAAGTGAACATTTTCCATCTAATCTGTCTGAATTTTGCAGGGAGGCTTAGTTCAGCTCTTTTTAAGGACAGCTTTCATCAGAGGAAATGCGATCACAATCTTTCTAGGCTAGGAACATAGGAGCAGATGTAAAACCTGAAAGAACCTTTCAGGTCATTGAAACCAATCCCTACAATTGTGGCCAGTCTTATCCTATGCAGTTTCTTTCAAAATATCTCCAAGGTCCACCATAAAATGAGGTTAAGTCAGGTTTTCACCTCCTTTAACTGAAATCTACCACTGATAATGGAAGGAAATTTCTGCCATTTTATACACAGTATAAATTTATATCATTTTTATACATAGTAATTAGAGCATTTTTCTAACTGATTGTGTGGAAATAAGGGTGTATATCATACCAAAAGCATTTTATTCCTGATATGTATGTTTTAAAACACTGACAATAATAATGGCAGCTTCTTTAATTAGAAGTGGGGTTCTTTCTGTTAAGAACCACTGAATGTCCAGAGATCTGAAGGCATTACTATACATCTTCGTTTTCACGTTCCAGTTTTTGGGTTTAATGATTGTTATTTGGTGGGAGGGGTGGATATCAGAGCATGAGAGCTCAAATTTCTTACTGCTATGGCAGAAGAAGAAGCATTTGTTACTGGTAGAGCCGCTGGAGCCTGAATTATGATTCAGTCTGAAGTACAGAGATATTTCTCTCTCACTTATCCAAAATCCCTTGTGAGTGTAAGAACCTTGGCAGGTTCTTACCTGAGAAAGAAATGATTCTCAGAGGAGTGGAGTAACAGTGATTCCCCTGCACAGTAGTGCCTCTTTCTGTAATTGCCATGCCTTGTCATGGTACAACCCTGTTTTGCTGGACTCTTTTTTTTTTTTTTTTTTTTTGGACAATTTGTCTTGATCATAACAGGTACCTAAATGACTCTATTGAACATAATCACAGACAAATGTTTTTCAGTGCTTTGAAACTAGTAATGAAAAGTGCTATTTAGGTAATTATTATTGAGTAAGACAGTACTGAAAGGCAGAGTACAATACCACTGTGTGTAGAAATGTTTTGATAATATTTTAAAGCAAGAAATTAATTGTGTTTACCATAGTGGGAGTGAATCATCTTGATCAAGCATTCTTTTCTGACATCAGAATATGATGATATGCAAAATACAAGAACTATTTTCAAAAATACATTTTTATTTTCACCATGGAAAATTACTTTTGTCCTTATTGTTTTCACATTGCTAAACCAGATTAATGACTTTCAGGCCTGATAGTTGCTGCCATTGGTCTTTCATACACAACAACATGTGCATGTGTAGGAACAAATGCATTATAGTTCTTGTCATCTGAACATTAAAATCGAGGTAACCAGTCCTACACATTCTCAGACATATGGGTAAGACATCATTTGAGATAGAAAAAATCCAATCATTTCACAAGCAGAGCATCAAACATAAGAAATACTCAACTGCTGTGCCTTCAGAAACCTTGGCAGTGTCCCAGACCACTGAAGTGCTGTGATCATGGCCCAGCCTGCTGACCAACAGTCATTGCTTCCTTGTAATTCCTCTCTGTTCCTATTCTTTTGTTGCTTTTGAAAAACAGGCTGTTGACAGCAACGTGATGAGATTTAAGACTAAAATTTTGCTTTCTGTTGCATCTCACTGGGAAGAGCAGTGTGTTAAATAGGACTTGTGTGCACATAGGCAAAAATCCGTGTTTTTCTCTATACTATCTTTAATTACATTTTTTCAAATAACCTGGTGCAGTAACTATTTATCCTTAAGATATTTTGAGATATTTACAGTATGTAATTATGTCTTCTAATTTCTTGATGTTTATACTGTATTTTCATTTCTCCTGTCAGCTCTTCTGAGTAACTGTGATTTTGAAAGCTTGACCTAAATGTTCTCTTCTACATTACTGCAGTGTTAACTTCTGTATGAGCCTATCACCATGCATTATGCTGCAACTGAAGGAGGCATGAAAAAGTAATGATTTTCTGTACTTATAGGATTCTCCATGGTGAAGATGGTCAGCCATAGAGAACTTATTGCACTAATAGTGCAACAGCTTAACGAGTTTAACCCTGAAAATCAGAGCGTGGAGGATTTCTTGAATGAATCAGCTATGATGTTGCAGGTATATTAAGTTTCAGTTCATCTGTCACAGTTTACTTTGTTACTGTGTGATTTTAAATGTAAAGGCATCTGTTTTCTAACATATTGTAATTTCCATTGATTTTTCTTACGGTGACATTTTTCATTCAGGAGTAAAGTCCACATTTCTTATGGTTATCACCAGAAAACAAGGCAGTAAAGATCAGAGGGGTTGAAAAGCTGCTTGGATAGCAACAATTTAAAAAAAAAAAAATAAAAAGCAACAACCTTCCAAAATGGATCAGATAGTGATAGGGAAAACTTCTCTTCCACTTCTGACTAAGCTGTTTTGTAGATTCTTATTCCTTTCTTCCTTCCAAGTACAAGTTTCTGACAACACCACCCATTTGTATGTACAAATGCAGTTCAGAAGCTGAGTCACAGGATCAGGTATTCTTGCTTTGAGGACGTAAGTGACCACCAGAACAGTGGAATAGAAGAACAGTGACAATAAACCAGCCAGTAGATTCTAATTTAATGCTGCAAGTAACCAGACCATGATTTGCTAATTTGTATCTTCTGGCTGAAGCAGTTCCCATCCTTTCCTGACCGTAGTCTGTCACCTCTTCCCATGTCTTTGTCCTCAGTGTCACCCTGACTTGTGCTGATGCAGCTAATGGATTGAATCAGCTTTGGCAAATCACTAAGGGAAGACAGTAATATTGTTTAGACTGCTATTGTCTGTGTGTGCCATGTGTTATCAAATGGCATTGTTGGAGCCCTGATTCCACACTGCCATGTGGCTCCAGTGCTCATTTCCCCTTCTGACAATGTGGTATAAACCACTGCTATTCCTGTCAGATAGTCTTTTGCACTGATTTTGCATAAGTACGAATGACTACAAGAATATAAAAGCATGGAGGTGTGATAAGAAAGCCAGGGGCTGAGCAGAGGCTCCACATCCATTCCTTGGGTGCTTGCCTTCTCAAACATTTGCTACTCAGACCCCTGCTTTCTGACCCTGCCCTTCTGCCTTCTAGTACTGGCGTAACTCTTTGTGTATTCATATCCTGAATCAGGGAACTGATCCAGTTTCAGAATAATCATTTTTCACTGGGGAGAGAGCAGGTAAATTCAGTTATCACTGCTGCCAAAATAAATACTTATAAAAATGAATCTTTAGATAATTTTCTCAGCCCAAGAAAGGTGATACAAAGACAAAAGAAGCAGTAACTTCATTGGAGAAATATGAATCTAAAGTTTCATAATAAACCCTTTCAGAAGGGGTAGGACAGGGAGAATATCTGAGGCCAAAGGTAAGACGAAAATCTTTCTTTGGGGTAGTTTCAGGTCACTTACTATATAGGATTTATCAAAGAAAGTAAAAAGTAAGATCTCTGTTTATAGAAAATTCAGCTTTCTTTTAGTACCATATGGGTGATTAAAATTCATCCTGAAAAATTTACTTTACTTCTTTCTTTTCTGTTTCATCGGAGGCATATGATCCTCAAAATATTGTAGCATTTTTGTACACATGATTTCCAGGCTTAGTCACTTGTACCAATTAGCCAGTAATAACTAATCCATGCAGAAACTTCCTTCAGTTTGTATCCTGATGAACACCCTGGCTCTAAATCACAGACTAGATTCGTGCCTGTTTATCTTATACCAGCACCATGACAAATAGCAAACCTCATGTTGTCTACTGACCAGACAAAAATCAGGACAGTCAGATTCCAAGAGACCAAATCTAAGTAATTACATGGCACAGCTCTATATTTATTTATTTGCTGACTTAGGTGTGCAGTATATCACACTTGATTTCTCTACAAGTCTTCTGTTCTTTTAAACTCTTTTAATCGGTTAATAGTTTTCCATCCCCTTGCAGTGCATTCAGATTCCAGTCATTGTTAAAACTGTATGTTTCATTCATAATATATAACTTTATTGTATTTGGATGGTTTGGAGTCTTTATGTCTTCTAATGTGGTATCTCAAGTGTCTTGTTTCATTCTCTGCTAACTTGTTGATGACCTCCATAAAATATCCCCTTTAGCCTTTAGATAAGGTCACCTGTCTGGGGATGTTCCTGGTGAAACCAACAATTTTGGGCTAGATTAGTTCCCTCAAATTAAAAACACAGTACACAAAGATCATTACAGAACATGTTCAAGGGAGTTCAACACCCCACTAGCAGGGTCTGCAGAAGCCACTGTGATGCCAGTCTTGTCAAGTGCCAGGTCCTCAAAATAAGTACCTCTGACAGCCACACATCGTCACCTGAACTGCAAGGAGACAAGGACATTTTGCAGAGCAAAACCTCTGTCAGAATAAAGTCAATTTTAAGAGCAATATAAGTATATGTAGGAACTGATTG
This sequence comes from Picathartes gymnocephalus, assembly GCA_013390045.1. Taxonomy (NCBI): domain Eukaryota; kingdom Metazoa; phylum Chordata; class Aves; order Passeriformes; family Picathartidae; genus Picathartes; species Picathartes gymnocephalus. Next base: position 23,108 of record WEKY01026218.1, read on the forward strand.
AAATTAAACAAATATACTTCTTTGGAAATCTAATAAAGGAAATTAGGAGATGGGCATCCTTGGCTGATCAGAAATGGAGAAGACATCACTGAAGTGTAAGAAATTAAAGGCAGAATGGAACTGAGTTGTGAAACATCTTGACAGACAGCTTTAGTTTCATGTGCTAGAATCAACTGTGAGATGGTAGGTGGAGTAAGTGGGTCAAATCAATGGACTAGCAGGATGAACTTAACGGTAGCATTCCAGATGGTTGATTTACTAAGATGGGGTTAGTTAAACCCACGGAAGAGACACTTTTTCCAATAAAATGGAAAATTCTGAGACTCTACCTTAGATTTTAGCTATGAAGTGATGGGAGAATACTATTTGAAACATACTCTTCAAAAAGAGTGAAGAAGATGTGCACATAAACTGGTGATGATATCCTGGGGAGTAATCTGCATGAAAAATGACCTCTGGAGTTATGGGCTTGACTGACAGGCAGGGTGGCAATAGAATCAATGATTGAGGAACAAAGTAGCACGAGAGCACTGAAGCTTTGTCATCGCACTGTTGAAATTAAACTGACAACAGTGACAAGGAAATGTCACAGAGAGAGGCCAGCATACTAGACTGAAGTTTAGGGTTCTTATTTGTGTACATGATAAATATGTTATGAAAGGAAGTTGGATGCAGTGCTATGGGAGGGAGTCTGGAAGGCACAATCTGTCTTGATCCAAAGATCCCTGTCAACGCTTTACCAGAGGCATACGACCATTTTTGTGGGAATTCTTGCAAATTAAAGCCGTTAAAATAGCTGGTGAACCAAGACACAGGAAAAGAAGTGAAAATGGGCAAACAATTATATTTTAAAATGAAGGGCTTTCCAATATGAATGTATAAAAAAAAAAAAGAGGCATGAAATAAATAGGGCTGAAGCTACCAGGTTGAAAATACACTTGCTTTGCAAATGATATTAAGAGGGAATTCATAGAATTCCATATTGGATCTTTTACTAAGTCAATCAGTCATTGTTGAATATTGTGGTCAAAATCCAACAGGTTTCTTTTGGTTTCACTGTGCTGCTGCAAAGGTGACAACAGTCCAGAGCATAGTCAATCTTCAGCAAGATTTTATTTTTAATTTCTAGATGTGTGTAAGGTTACATAAATAATTAAAACAAAAGTCAAAATACGTGATTATGTGGAATAGTATATTTTGGTCTTTCATAAAGACTGTGTAGAAATTTTTATATTTTAACGGTGCACAATGGCTGTACTGTAGAGTTTCGGAATACTCTGCTAGCCAAATACTGAGTGGATGGCAGAGAAAGATAAACTGATTTCTGTTCTATGCGCCATCATCTTTCTATCCCTGTCCTTTCTCTTGCCCTCCTCTTTATTTAACCTGTCCCAGTTCCATCTCGACAAGTGGTTGATTCCAGTACTATTGTCACTGTGCAGCAACTCCTGCTCACCTCTTTAGTATTGTTCTGCTCACCTCAAAGTTCTTGCAGATTCAGTTCCAATCTCTACTGTACCTAAATCAAATAAGAAATCTATCTATCTTCAGACTGAAGCCCACAAGAGGCATATGCCACAGAGACGACAGGTGAGACAGGCTCTCTTCTATCAGTTTGAGCTCCCAGACTGAGCCAGCATGGCTTGTCCCAGGCTCACCCTGTATTGTAGTGAAAGCTCTCCTTGCCCTGGGCTGGACATGGTAAGGGCACACAGAATCTTCAAGGGAGTTAACTGCTACAGTTTAAATTCACACAAAACACATGCAAATGGGTATTTTTCACTTGGCAAAATATGCATGGATTTTCATAAAAAAACCAAAAGGCCAAAATTTGTAAGGCACTGCTGACCCCTGTGTGCCACTTTGAAAATACATCCCAAGCTGTTTCCCTGCATTTGGTTTGAAACTACTTAATACTTCCAAATAGTTTGGTAAAAACCTGAAAATCTGACAACTTTTTGTCAAAAATCAGTTTCATGTACGAGGCCATGTGAGCTGCTCTCAACTTGTTCCTCTCAAGTAACATGGGAGGTTATCCATTAACTTCAGCAGAAGCAGAATCAACCTCTTGATTATTATTATTTTAACTTCTTAATGGAGCTTTTAAATTTTATTCAAATACCAGTGTTCCACCTGAGCAAATTCTCTAAGTGTAGGAAATCTTTTTTCAAGGTTTGAGACAGAAATCCCTTTGGAAAATTTGGCTTTACAGTCTACTTCCAAGTATATTCCAAAGGGACTGCCCAAAGTGAGAAGCATTACCTTGTACATACCTTGGTATACATGAGATAAGTACTTTGCCATCTTTATTTGTAGGAAATGATGGCATTAGATACTGCTCTCCAGAGGTATGGTTTTTCCTAGCTGTGTGTGGGATTTAGCTTTACACAGCCCATTTACAGCAGTGATGGCTGCACATCTAATCCCTGGGTGCTGCTTTGAAAAAGCACCCATCTTTCCCTGCTTATTTGTAATTGAGGTAGATCAAGCAGATACCACATCAAATAACCACTGGGGTACATTTTTCACTCGGTGTTTAAAACCAAGGTGCCAAGAGAGAACATGGTGTCTACAAGACCACTCAGGAAGCAAGAAAGACACATTCAAATCTCAGTTCCTATCTTCCTAGTTCAGGCTTCTCTATAAAAGTGGAGTTAGGAAAAGTCACTGATTATTAGCCTCTTGTTTTTAGAGAAAAAGACATTAAATATTGAAGGATTTTTAATTATTGAATAATGGGAGATGAATAACACAGTTTCCTCTAATTAGAATGTTATGATCAAAATCAGTCTAAAGGTGTTAAACTCCATTTTATTTCTGCTAAACTTCACATCATAAAAGGAATTTCTGTTTATTGTTCTTAGTGAGTGATCAGACTTTATTTTCTGCCAGGAAGAAAACTACCCTTTGAGTTGTAATTTAGTTATTTACAGTCTTCATGTTTATTGTACTGCAATTTATAATGTTTATAACATAATATTGGACTTGTTTTTCACTGCAAATATTTTCAATAAAACCATAGATTCATTAGCAATATGATAGATGATTACTAATTACAACAAATAAGTCCAGTTAAATGTTTTTTCTTCAATATTGTGACCTTGTTGCTATTAAAACAGAATTCAATTTGAATTATCCTGAATACCACATTAACTTAAAATAATTCCTAAGTCTGTCTCAGATCTTTATATTATATATATTCACATTCAAATTTACATCTGTTCTTGTTGTTCTTCGTTTGAATGGCCAGATTACTTCTCCTTGTTTATCCTCCTAAATGCTTTTTAATACTCCTTTTATTGGACTGATGCCATTCAGATAATATCTTCGTTCTTGTGTACTAAACCCTCTTTTTATGAAGCATTCTTCACTTAAATCTCTCAAAAATTATCCATATGCAAGGTGATCTTTCATCCAGTGCATGTTGTACAGAACGATATCATTTTATCAGACCTTTTATTGAAATGGACTGCATCTGTTCATTTTGAAAAAAGATTAAATTTTGTACCTAACTGAAATGTCCCAGGTATTGATCTTCCTTGTGACTGTTAGAATCAAACTTTGGCTCTGATAGCAAGAGACAGATTTTAACACAGCATTTACCATGCAATGTTTGTGCCTTTCACTATGCAAATAATTCACTTTATTTTCAGTGGAATTATCTGCTTCAATTAGAGTTGCAGGATCATACCCGTCATATTGACCTTCCTACACAGATCTCAGGTACAGAAAAGCTTATTTCTCTAAAACCAGAACTGCCACCCCAAATTCACTGTTCTGCTCCTTTATCCCTCTCATGTTGATAGCAAGATGAGCCTGTTTATGAGGTTCCCATTTCACAAGAACATGATGTGATTTGGCACAACTCTTCATAGTTCTTGTTTGTGCTGGTTCAGCTGTGTCTCACACGTGCCCACTCAACTGATTTTACTCAATTGTGAGTAAAATCTCCAAACGTCAAAACTCATAGATTTAGTTTTAAATATGAAGACAGTGGAATGCAAGAATAATAGATTTGGTGAAAAAAAAAATCCTACTAAGTTGTAGAAATCTAATTTGTATTATTAGTTACTCACATAAAAGCAGATTAGGATCTTTCTAAGGAAATGATGGAATCTGAGTTTTCTGCAGTGTTCTGAGATTTAATATTAAGTACAAGGGAAAGTAATGTTAACTGTACCTCTTAGTACTGCATTGGTCAGCATTGTCTGCTGAAGATGAAAAATGCTATCTTGTGACTGCAATGTAGACTGTGAATAGTAGAAGCAGGATATTTTCCTACTTATATCCAAAGATCCCAGGGTTTTTTCCCACTGACTTCAGAAAGAAGACTGGGTTCTGGTGACTGATTCAAACCCTGGTGATATCAGTAGGAATATTTTCTTTCATTTTCACAGCATTTTGATTAGACCCTTGGAGAGGACTAGCACTGATATCCGAAGCACTGTAAACTAATCAGACTGTATCTGCAAAATGTGCAAGTTATTCCTAGAAGAAGACAAGTTCAATACATAGTATTACACAGTTCTCTCAGGAGGTGAAAGCAGTTTTATCTTTTTATCAAATATTATCTTCTTTCTAAAATGTTTGTTTCACCTAAATTGTATCCTTAGCATGAGAAGTCTCAAACAGAGCATGGGTGATATTTTTTTCCTTTTTTCTCTCCAGAGAGAAGAGCTTTTCTTTCTCTCCTTTTCTGATCTCTCTGGCCCCTTCAAACAGGTCCCACTGTAACCAGCCTTATTATGATACACCCACGGTGAAGAAGGTTCCCTTTTGCAGATATTTCTTCATTTAATTCGTGCTATTTCTCGTACTAACCCATGTTGGAAGTTGTTTGTGTTCAAAGCCCTTCTTACACAGTCTCTTCTCTCATTGGGGAAACTTGACTGATTCCCAGCTACAGCTGTGTGTCAGAGAGCAGGAAAAATACATCCATGGAAGCAGGCTACAGGTGTTAGGGTTTTCCCAAAAGGAGAAGGTAACACTAATCAGCACATAATTAGACAAGAATCACATTTTTTTTCCCAGGATCATTCAAGATAAATTGAGACAGAATCTTTTTTTTTTTTTAAATTAAACACTTAATAATCAGAAAAAGCTTAAATTCAATGCCATAGAATACAGTCAGATATTTGTTCAAGATGTTTTGTCTTCTGATATTTTTAATATTCAATGAAATAGAAGATGATCATTGCGTGTGTTACTTTCACCGGAAAATTATCTGGCCTTCCTTATGCTGAAGGGCTCACACATACTTGCAAACTTAGCTAACTGCTAGTTTTTTCAGAGAAATATGTGGTTAAAGTGCACTTGAAAAGGTAAGAAGTTGTTCTGATGGACAGAATAAATGCTCACAAGTTAGTGTTTATTAATTCTTGTTGGCACCAATGACTTAGTGCGTTGCCTGGGGCAAATCTCTTACCTGCTCCATGCCTTAGTTCCTGCGTGTACAAAATTATATTAGCCAAAAGGAATCTCATTAAATACAATTAATGCTAGTAAAGTGTTTTGAAAACCTCATACAAAAGGTGCTATAAACATACAACCTGTCATACTGTACCGTATCAGGATCACTTGACCCACTCTGAAATACATCCCACTGATATAAAGTGCAGCACAAAGCCCCACGGAAAGAATGCATTTAGGAATTAGTGCTAGAAATTACACCTACCCAACACATTACTTTCCCAAAGCCATTATTATTTCAGATATACAGATAAACTGTAAATATCCTTGATGAAATTTGTAGAGGACTCAATGCACTTTCTATGCAGAGAGTACCCTAACTGGTTTAAAGCACTGGCTGGGGTTTTGATTCACTAAATTATCTGCAGGGCACGACCAACAGCTGGCTCGCCTTTGGGATTTCCTATCCAAGTACTCCTCCTGCCCAGTCTTGTTTAGTTGATTGAGTAGTGATTAGATCACTTCCTTAGGTGACACATCTGCAGGCTGCTCAGCTATTCTCAATTTTTACATGTAGAAACAGAACATTTAGTACCTTCTGTGGCTGAAAGCAGATTCAACTGATTATGTTTCATGACAAGACTTTTTGGCCTGTGGCCCCCAGAACTGCCAGTCAGTACTGATGTTGTGGGGCACAGCTGTCCCCAGGCTGCACTTCCTGGCACCCTGTTGCTTGTCTCAAGGCTATGTAGTGGTTATGTACATTCTTGCTCAAAGTGTAAGCAAGAGTAAGAACTTCTGTGTTCATTCTACATTTCTGAATGACTTGTTAACTCAGAGCAGTAAAAGTAGAGTAAATGTAGACAGGCAATTGCATTGTTATGCTGTAGTCTCCACTGTATAGGAGATGATTTGGGCACAAGCGGTGTCCTGGTTTTACCAGTTTATCTACTTTTGGCCACCTTACCAAAGTACATTTGAAAAGCACAGGTTTGCCATAGCACTTTATATCAAATTACACAGAACATGAATGCAAAGATTCTAATCTAATAAAGATCTTGAAAACAACTGAAATTTTAGCTTTCTAGTGGAGATAGTTGAGAGAGTTTTTGTCGGGCTTGTTTCCAACAGGCTTGACCAGTTTTATGATGGACTTTCTGTTTATTACCAGAGCTACTATTTTCTGCAATTTCTTCATGAACAACACCATTTGCTCAAAGGGACCAATTGTTTTAGATTCAAAATGTCACAATCCTGCTTTCACTGGAACTACATCCTCTCTCACTTTGCCATTCAGTTATTTAGGTTTGCTTTTGCCTTTTGTAGTAAATTCTTAGAGATCTTATATCAAATATTATATAAATATATATTTTT
>WEKY01026251.1:0-12325 GCA_013390045.1 Picathartes gymnocephalus
GCATACAGCTCGTATCCTGCCTGTATCAGACTATCTTTTAGAGGATTGTTTTTCTATCCCTAAAATAAAGCAGAAGTGTTGTTTAAATTAAACAACCACATTTAAAACTTTAGTCAACTTTAACCAGTCCACTTAGGTGAAAAAGAAAGAATGAATGAGGTTACAAACTCCACCCTCAAAGCATGAGTATTCAAGGTGCCTGGCCTTGAATATATTTATATAGAATTTATTATAATATATTGGTGGCTGGATAAAAAAAATAAGAAATGTCATCATAAATACATTGCCTAGTCCTAAGATTAAATGGAAGAGTAACAACATTTGAAAACCAAAGAATGTTTGGTAAAATTTCCTTTGTATTATTTTTCTGTTTGGCATGAATTAAATGTCTTTGCTTTTAGAAGTAGCTATTACAGCAGAATGAATAGCAAATACCAGGCTTATGTTTTAAAAAGGCACTTGTGATGATTTTGGGATTTACAGACTGTGACCTCATCTTCCTTTAGCACACAGTAAATTGCTTGAAACCATAAAGAAAAAGAGATTAATAGAAGACTTTGAATATAACAGATAGGAAATAAGAATGGTTTATATGTAAAGGAAAATAAAACTTGTCAGATGTGCTATAGTTCTAAGTGCACTAAAAATAGCGCAGTGCTTTATTTTTATGTTTGAAGCATTTTAGTAAATTTTGTTGATGGTCTCTTCTGAACTGGGAGGAGATGCTGTCATGAATAAAAAGTTAAGAAACAGAAATATCAGAAAGAGTCTGAAGTTCAGCAATACTCTGTTAGCTGCTAAATTCACTTTACAATCTCCCAAACTTACTCCCAAACTGCTTGATTTCAGCAAGCAAAACGATGTCCCACTCAGTTGTCTTGCCTGGGCAAAAAGGCCATTTTGTGTGAGGAAAACCTCATCACAGGCATAATGAAACTTAAATAATTGCTTTCTTAACTTGGACTCCTGAAATATGCTAGTGGAGTGGGAAGAGGTTTTCCCGAGGACTTATGATGGAGAAAGCTATCTNATGATGGAGAAAGCTATCTAGTCTGACCTTGGCTGAGAGATGTTAAAAGACTCTTTCTTGATGATTTAGGCTCCCACTGCGTCAGTTTTCAGCAGGTATTGTGGACTATGCATGGCTATTCCACAATTTATAAAATTGCTTAATTTATTTCAGAGTCATATGACCATAGGAATATAAAATAATGGACTGGGAAAAAGGAACAAACCCCAGTTTCTTATTCCAGTCATGTATTCCTTCTACCATCAGATACAATGGATTCTTTGTGCACTGTGGTGGCAGATGATTCCTTTTGTATTGCTTATGAAAAACTCCATGTGAGTATTGTTATAGAGTTGAAATCCTTTCTTTCCTCACCTCTAGCCAAATTGCACAAATCCTTTCTTCAGTTTAGTTTGGGATGCCAGGGCTTTTTTGCATTAACTGTCTGGTCTTTCAGACATACAAAGGACCCTGGATACTGTCTCTTTTGAGGTGTTCCTCTGCTCACTGATTATGCATCTGTGTTTATTACACTGACTCCTGTAGCAGTCTGGTCTAAGCCTGTTTCATATCAGATAGAAAAATCTGGAAGCAAAATAAGAAAATACCAACTCATGGTGTTCAACAAATTCTGAAGAGGGCCATTAATTCTGAAAGTTTCTGGCTAGATCAGATAGCATATTCCTGTCCCTTTTGAAGACTGGACCTTGTACAAGAAAATCATGAGGTTCATCACCAATATTTTCGTAATTCCCATTTCAAAGCTCGGTGTTCCAGTGTCTGGATTTATTCCAGATGCAGCCGTACTTACATAAGACCAAGGCACTCTCTCTTTGATCTGAATGCTTGTTGGACTTTAATCTTTCTTTTCTGCCAGTCTCAATATTTAAATCTCGACTCGTGCCCATTGAACTACAGGATGCTGCTGCCTATCAGTCAGCTAAGTCACTAGAGGCAGTACCCAGAGCCAGAACACTCCACATATGAATGTGACAATCACATTTTCCCAGCTCAGTACGCTCACCCAATGGGGCCTGGAGCACTGCATATGGTGTGATTATGGGGATGGAATGTTTTGTTTGGGAACTCAAGGGACAAAGCCACTGACAACAGCAAGTGTATCTCCCTAGATACCATACTGACTCTGATAATTGCAAAACAAGACTGAGAATCTGAGCTGAAGTTACAAGAAAGGCGAAGACTGCAGTGAACAAAAGGATTGTTTTCTGCTCATTGAGGAGGCTCAGTTTTAAGATACTATACAGATCTAATCCCTAATTACTTATGGGATTTTCTGTGTGAAAATTTTGCTAAAATGAGGCCAAGACATGTCTTCTGGTAAAGAGGAAGAATGTCCCAGCCGGGGCTGCCCGGATGCCCTCCGAGACCGGTGGTAGCTGTCCCTGAGGAAGGCAAAGTCGTGCACCCAAAGGCTTGTAATCCCACAGGAGACACAGAGGCAGAGGCAAGAAGTGGAGGAGACCTTTCAGTGTAACTTCCAAGGACTTTAATCCCCGAAGGGGTTAGGGACCGAAAGACCCAGATATGGGGTTTGCAGTAACTTATAAAGGGAGGTGGAACTTCAGGGGGGAGAACACTGTAAGAACCAATGAGGGAAGGGAAGGGGAGGAGCTCGGGTGGAGCCCTCATCAAAGTGACACAAGTTGGATCCATTGGGGAAGCAGCGGGGAGGAACATATTTTAAACTGGGTGTCAAGTATTAGGGGATTTCCAAGGAGGGGCAAGGGGACTGACAGCAGTTACAGGAGAGGAGATCAGGAGACTGATGCTCAGGGGGAAGGCAGTGGGGAGGAGATGCATTAGAATTACTCAATGAGGGACTAGGGAGAGGAGAACTTTCCAGGAGGGAGGTGTGCAGAGGGAAAGATTGCCATTTTTAGGGGCAGGTGCAACGTAATTTATGTTTTTCATTCTGCAGTGCATCCTTCAATGCTAAGCCTCCTGCATTTGCAGTGTATGTCTTCTCGGGTTAGAAATGTTGCAAAGGGAATGGCAGTCATTGCTCCTGTGGGAATGTCGACATCCTGACAGAATATCTAGCAAAATGATGAATTGACTCTGTATCCCCACCTCTACTTACAGGTAGCCCATCCAGAACATGAAAGAAATCACTTCCAAGTATGACTGTATTACCACAGGAAGGATTGTTGTGAGGCTTAGGTGTGGACTTGTACTCCTTGCAACTTGCAAAGCTACCCGAGTCATGCTAAAATGTATTTCTAATGTCTTTACCATGTTGAGATATGAAGAACATCTCCATGTGTAAAGACAGTCCTAGGTTTTCTTCTGAAGCAATGGTTCACATCACAAAAAAAAAGTTTTTTTCCTGTCAAGGAGCCAACCACAAGTATCTTTGTGATGGAACATTGCCTCCATCCTTCGGTGGATGTGAACAGTGGCAGGCAATGTAGAACTGGATCCCAAACGGCCTGTCCAAGGTGCCTGCTTGGCTAATTTAATGGAAATGCGTAATCATACACTTATGCCAGTTCTGCATTACTTTTGTGGGCTTTTTCAGATCTTCCAATAGGGACATAGAAAAAGAAAGGGACTAAAGAACTGAAACTGCATCCTAGAGAGCAGAGGTGATCTTTTGTCTAGTCAATGGAAAGTTGGGTATTTAGATACAGAGGCTGGCAGTGGTTAATCTCTTCTACTGCAGATCCAGAATTGCATTTGATTTTCCTTTTCAGATCTTACATGCTCCAAAACTGTTCCTTTTCCTCTGTAGGTGATTATTTGACAGTCTGTCTGTATTCTCTCACCATTAGTTGTGGCTGCCTCGCTCTTTGTGTTGGCTGACTAATGCAAATGAGGCATCAGGGTTTTTTACTGGACAGCACTGTGTCTTTAACCTTCTGAGAGCTAATATTTTCTGCTGGGGATTGTCTGTGCATGAATGGTATTTCTTGTGTGCTCTTCGAGTTGTATACTTGATCACTGAAATTATTTTTCATTGATCCTCTTCTCTCTCCGGGAAAACCATAACAGATTGTCTTGCAAATATGTCATCATGTTAGCATTCAGATTTATGTGTGAGCATACACACTGGAAATAATATAAGGTTCTCCCAAATGTTACTGTGAGTAAAACTTCACTGTCAGCATGTTCACAAGCAACAAACACAGGTCATGAACATCAGTAAACTGAATAGCTTGCATTTGTCCAAATATTCTCAGAGAGTTTTCCCAAAGTTTTTAAGTCACTGTTGGCAACCCACAGCTTTTCACAGGGAATTACATTCAGATTTTACTTGTTCGTTGTTCCATAATTACCGGGTATACCTGGTGTTTTTTAAAGCATTTGTTATCCAGAGAGCTTAGCTGTTGAATATGGAATTTTCTAAGGTTATAGTTGAAAGTTTTTTTAGCTTGCAAGAAGCAAGAAATCACATGTGAGAGACTGCTTTTCTATCTACCTACCTACCTACAAACCTTGAATTGGTTGTAGTATATGCTGGGATTCTCATCTTGCCAAATAATAAGTGGAGAAAATTCAGAACTGACTGATGCTGCCTATCAGTTGTTAGTGTCATTACTTCTATGTGCCCACAGGCATTATTTCTGAGTTTAACCAATGGTAATTTATATTTACTGCCTGTTTGTCAAACTGGAAAAATAAAAGAAAAAGATGTTTGAAAACTGTATCAATACAGTTTGGAGTTCTGCCAACAGGCAGCAAAGCCATTATTTCTGCTGCAACATGGGATGGACAAAGGGGCAATGGTCTTGCTGTTTCTTACCTTTTTTATAGGCTGTCCTATTTGGCATTACTGATAGAAATGACATAGACAACTTGGAAGGCTTTCCCTCTTTGTCCTCCAGGTTTACAATACTCTTTTGCAGGAAGAGCTCAAAGGCCTTTGGATAGGGTGTCAGCATCATTAACTTCACAGTGAAAGTGCAGAAGCACAGCTGTGCCCCTCCTCTAGAGGGTATTTTGTTCAGATATTCAGTGGAACACAAAGCAGGCTCTTGGAAAGGAAGATCAGTCTCTGCCTGATCCCATAAAAGAGAAGTGATTAAGTGGCATAGGTGATACAGGAATGCCAGGTCCTGTAGATCTGTCGTAGAAGTGCTTGTTAGATTGTGTGTGGGAATGGGTTAGCAGAGGGCTCCACTTACTGCATCTGTACCCTCATACTTAATATTCGTGTGTGCTGATGGAGCAATTTGCTTCTTTTCCTCCTCAGCAATGAGTCCTCCCTCATTTTACCTCCTCTTTCAGTAAGAGAGGGTAACAGATAACACAAGAAATCCCTGCCAGCCATCTCTGGATGGTGCAAATCTAGATGCTGAGGTGCCAACAGACACTTCTCTGTCAGCACTCTTGAACAGTGGGGTTGACAGGTTCTTTTTGGCCTCTTTCTTCTAACTTGGTGTACAGTCTACAGTTTTCCACCAGGTAAAGCATTGTAGAGTTTTTTCTTCTCTGCATTGTGTCAGGAGTCTAAGACAGGCTTGATTCAAGAAAAAGCCTAGCCAGAGACTTCTTCCCTGTAAACAGAAGGAAATTTGTCATAGGTGCCATAATAGCTGGCAAACAAGTGTCCTTTGATGAATGATAGTGATTTTCACAATGATCCTGAGAGTTCGAATCGCTACGGAGCTTGTTGCAAAGTCATAGTGCTGGGCTTTGTGTGTTGCAACTTATCACCGCCCCAGGCCTTTATAACATTAAGAATTTCCTCTTAAAAGAAGTCTTGCATACAGAATGATTTGAATATTGTTGCTTAGGCCATCTGTAAACAGCACACTGAAATTTTCTGGAGTTAATAAATGGTAATTGCTTTTACTACTATTTTAGACATACAATTTTTTAGAGCTTATAACCACAGTGTTTTCAGTTTTCATTTCAATATTAATAACCAATTATTGAAACATCATTGAAACATCTACTTAATCACTTTAAGCTTCATTAACTTTATCAATGTACCGCTGATGCAAATTCTGGCTTTAGATATGGCCATTGCAGTACTGTTGCCAACTGCTATAAGATACAGTATTAAAGGCTAGCAGAAGTATATTAAGAAAATGGTATATTGATGGTGAGTCCCATGGTGTTTTTGGGTCCAATTCATAAACTGCCTGAAAAAGAAATCTGAGTGTTGGGTATATTTAAGTGCATTTTAATTTCTGTATGTTCATTGGTAAATCCATATACTGATATTTATGTGAACAAATCCACTAAAAAATAATGAGAATTAGTTAAGTTCACATCTTTGAACAGAGAACAGCCAATACTGAAATGACATTCTGAAATATAAGATTAATTTTCTCCCTCTGACTCTGAAGTCATTTCTATGGCAGTTGTACAACTGAAGCTCTTTGGTATATGCTGATGATTATAGGCAAGGTATATTGGATATGTTATTAATACTTTTTGTGGGGGGAGGGAGGTTAGTTTCCTTGGGTTATTTTCCCCTACATTTTATCCTTCTCTTTTCTCTCTAAAGTTAAAAAAATTCCATCTCAGCTGTGTAGTGGTCAAACATTTTCTTTTGGTCTGTTTCAATGAGGTAGTGAAAAGATTTAGAAATTATTTTCCATGGTATGCTTTATACCTCCACTCTTCAACAAGGTGAGTCAGTGAGGAGTGGTGCAAGCAAAGAAGTCTATCATTTCAGATCTTGGTCCTAAAGATATCAGCTTGGGGTTATAACAATGTAATGTTTTTATTTTCAGAAGTTAAAATTTTTTACAAGAAGAAAAAAAATCAGGAAGAATCTCAACATTGGTTTTCTTTAATTTACTTTTTCCCTAATAGAGAGAAAATTTACAAGAAATTTAGTACTCTGTATGCCTCCAGGACTTTACCTGCACACACAGTGAATGTTAACACTGTGCAATTGCCTAGTATGACAAAACCAGTCCTGAAAATCTTTATTTACCGTGGTTGATGCACTGGTTTTGACAATTTTTTTTCCCCAATGATGCCTTCACATATGAAGACGTGAGAATAGGGCTATAATATACTTGATTTGCCACTGTTTTTTGGAAGGATCTGGAAGAGTTTTATAACCATATAACTCCTTTTCAAAAGGTTAACATACTTAAATGCCTTTGAAACTCTGCTGTTAAGTCAGTGGTAGACATTTGCCTGACTCATAGTGAGAACTGGTTATTCAGGTCACATAAGTGATTTGAAATTTTTAGCTTGTGTCATTCATAAAAATATTTACAAAAGAAGTTTTTAACTTAAACCCCCCCAACACCTGAGTTAAAAGTCTAGACAGGTTAGCTGGTTCAGAGCCTTGTTTCTGGTAGAAGGCTGGATGAGCTCCACTAATATTAAGATTTTTGGCTTTGGCATTGAAAGGCTGAATTTTCTTGGCATATCAGAACTATTTTTCTGCAGTCATATTGACACTGGGGCGAAATGTATATTGTGAATGGCAATTGATTTTGTGATGTTGTAAGTATGCAGTAGGCGGAGATGTTTTCCTTCTGATATTTCTGCCAGGGAGAGGCTGCTAATAGAAATCTAGTAGAGAGAAATCTGGTAGTAAAGTGTATAACAATTTTGTTTTTCTTGATTTAAGCCTGAAGGGCCAGGCACTTTACATTTACAATGAAGTGTATATATATTTTTAACTGTCTCTTCTGCTTGGTTAGACAGTGGCATGAATGTCACATAAGGCATAATTCCTGTGAAATTAACAAAATTAGTTTATAGAAGTTATTTCCCTAGAACTATAGAAATAAAAGAGAAGAATGGACATTATATTTAGTCCATAGGCTTTTCACAGTGCTATAGAAGGTAGATCTTTAGCTCATGTGGAATGGGAATGGAAAGAACCATCCTCCAACCCATGAAAAAGGGTAAAGGTTCCGTTACTACAGTGCTCAATGTGCTGTTACAAGCCTGTACTTAGGATCTGGGAACACTAATGTATAATCGTGTTATTATGACAACTAATGCAAATGCTGAATAGGAAACAATTAAAGGTTGGTTTTCTCAGTAGAGACCTGCCTCTGCTGGAGAGGTTCTACACAGGAGGTTTTGTGCCATATGGAGTATTTTTAAGAAATATGGAAAAGGGATAGTCAGTCTAGAAAATAACCTGACAGTGAAGATGTGCAAAAATGTCTCGCAGTATTGACTGTAGAATGAATAATGACGAGGCCTAATAATAGTGATGGTTCTATGAAAAGTTGTTAAGTTGTGGTTTCAATAACAGACAAAAGGGCAAACTGAATGTGAGCAATTACTAAAGGAATAAAAAAGAAAGCAATAATTATGCAATTTTCTAAACCTGTCGAGCACTCACACCTTGAGTTCTACGAACTAGGGCTGCAAGAAACGTACTAAGAAGACAATATGGTCAAAGGTATGGTATTCTATATAGGAAAGGACCACATAGACTATTACTCACTGAGATTAATGAGGTATGGTAGAGATCTCTACTTAAAAACAGCAAAGACAAGATTAATATGGGTACATGTGCAGATTTTCCTTAAAACAAACAAAACTCCCAAAGCATTAAGACAATATTTAGTTAATTGGGTACTAGTTCAAAACATGAATGATAAGAAGATGATTTTTCACCAAATATATGACTAAACTGTGGAATACATTACTGCAAAAAAAATTATGGAGGCCAGATCTTGGAATGACTTCAAAAGCTAATGGGACAAATTAATGCATGAGAGATGCTCTTCATGGGCAATTAAATGCAGAGATACCACCTCCATCAGAGAAGCTCCACAGCTGAGCTGTAGATGGCCAGAAGGTGTGAGAGCATGGTGAGGCAGCAGCACTACTCTTACATTCTTTCCTAACCATCCACTTTTAGCCACTGCCAGAAGCAAGATGATGGTGTAGGTTGTTTCTCAGTCTGATGCTGCCAGGTCCATCTTAACATGTGCTGCTCTGATACTCAGGGACCTAAGTTTCACTTCAGGGCAGCAATATGGACTTTCTGCCATGGAGCAGAGAGCTGGGACCTTGTCCTGTAGTAATGACTTGTTATAGTGTTAGGTTTTATAGCTGAGCAACTGAAATGATGAAGTAGAAGGAGGGAATATTTTGGAGGATGAGGTCAGTTTAATGACTCCGGGATGTTGCAGTTGAAAGCATAGAGGAAGTTGAGTCTGTGGACTGTAGTCTCTGTTGCTGGTGGTACCCTAATTCAGAAGTTAAGGGAGCAGTGGTGATGTATTTGAGTTAGAGACAGAGTCCCACATATGCCGTGTGAAGACTGGTACAGAGAAGCCAATTTTAGTTTGGTTACGGAGAATCAGAAGAAATAACAAGATCTGATGGGAAAAAATAACATACAATCAATGAAATTAAAAGACCATTGATAATGCACAGGGGAATTGAGACAAGACTTCAGAGGCAGCTTGTAATTCTGGTATTTATTAAGTTTTGCCTATTTATTTTTGTGGACTTAACATACTTTTAAGGTGGATTTTTATTTCCTGGCAATGAACATTCATAGATTTCAAGTTTTAGGTGAATAACCAGAATTTGGCAATTAGATTTTTTCAGATGAAAAAGAAGAACCCCATGAAGAAAAAGGAAAGTAGGACAGAAATGTATTTAAAAATATGGACATGAAACTCTGGAAAGATTAGTGTTAAAATTTTCTGATATGGTTGGTATTTTTAGTCTGAAAATATGTATATATTTTCGTATTTACCAAGTGTTCAAGTATCATCAATGAGGGCAGCAGGGCAAGTTGTGATGGACATGAAAAAGGCCTTTTTTGCCTTGTTTTAACTGATAGAATTTGCTATCAATCTTGCCAGTTGTCTGGGCTTGGTAATAGAGTGGGTGGGAATGAGTATGACCTGCAGGGATGGTGGCAGGGCCCAGCTTTGGCAAATGGACTGCCAGAAAGCACCTGTAATTTGTTTGTTTGATTTTTATTTTTTACATATCTGTAGCTACTTTATAATGTTTCTTTTGCATCAGGATGAAATTGATAAAATATGCTCATTTGAGGATTTTTTTTTTTTCCTTTATCGAAGAACAAGATATTTTTCCTTGTGATGACTTTTCCTGACATTGAATAACTGGTGGGCAGGTGGCTTGGGCATAAAAGCATTTGCCTGTCCAAATACGGAAGCCAGACTACTTTTCTCTTGCCAGATTCTGCCTGGTTAATTGACCCAGTATCAAAATATTTGCTTGCTTTCTTGGATAAATAAAAAGAAAAAAATAAAAAGAAGTCAGGATAGAGGAATAAACTAGGTTTAGCCCATCAGTTTTCTCCACTTTCTAAGCGGTTTGCACAAGGAAATAAATTTAAATCCTGAATGATTTTTCTTTACCAGACAGCCCATATCAAGATCATATATTGATTACAGCTTGCCTTTTTGTGCTCTGATGCTTTTATTGACTTTTCTGTTCATTGCCCTCTGTTGCAGTACCAAAGAGATTGGATCAGTATATTTTCCCTTTGGGATTACGTGAGAAATCTCAGATGCCTTACAGACGCATGTATTAGGTCTCCAAATATTCAGTGGTTTCATAAAAGGAAAAAAGAAATATATAATTTTTAAAAGCAAAGGTGAAAGACATTCTGATGAAAATGCTTTTTTGTTCCTGTTGAAATATCTGCAGACCTGTGAAGAAAAATAGGAAGATATGTTTAAAGCCGACTTTTCCTCAGAATAGAAATATGGCAGGACATCTGAATGTCCATGGGTTTTCTGCTAGTCTGTGCAAGTCTTATGAGGTGTCCTAGTGTTACCTTTTTCTTCCCCTTTGTTTCCTGAATTTTGTAGAGAAATATCACTGGGTCAATTCTCTTTTATATTTGGACTCTTACACACCAGAACAGAGGAGAGGGTTGCACTTTCATGTCCCTACATTCTCCCAGGGAGGGGGTGATGTCTCCAAGGACAGCAGGTATGAACTCCTGAACACCTGAAGCTGTGTGCTTAGTGGAAGCTGCATTTACTCAGGACTTCAGCTGTCCTGTGTTACCTTTTCCCATCAAGAGAAAGAAGTGCTGGTCTTGTAGGTAATCACAGTTACAGAGATTTCACAGCCAGTGATATAGCTTTTGTTTTATTGGTAGGTGGGGGAATGTTCATCCAATGTCATGTTTTGAAATGAAAGAGGAGGGAGGGGGAATGAGAGGTCTGGTGAACACAGGTTGGAGCCTTTGGGATGCTGCTGAGGACCTGATGTTTCTAGGTTAAAAACCACTCTGGTTTTCTTCTGTGTAAGGTAATACTTGCCTCCTTTAGTCTCATGTAAGCCAGTTATAAATCTTCTCCCATTTGAGTACATCAACACTTCTAAGCTCTTAATATTTTTGCTTCACACAATTTCTGTGAGGTAGGAAAGCACAGGTCTATACAGAGTGGGGGAATCTAGCGAATTGTTGAAGCAATTGCTTTCTGTATGTGGGAAGGTGAAAAGTAA
Organism: Picathartes gymnocephalus; assembly: GCA_013390045.1. Taxonomy (NCBI): domain Eukaryota; kingdom Metazoa; phylum Chordata; class Aves; order Passeriformes; family Picathartidae; genus Picathartes; species Picathartes gymnocephalus. The sequence continues at coordinate 11,411 of WEKY01026251.1, forward strand.
ATTAGATTACAACAGTATCACAGTAAGAACAGTCTTTTCCTCATTCAATTGTGTATTAATCGACCCTTTGCCTTTTTTTCCTGATTTTTAATCAGGGCCAGAGAAGAATGTAGATAATGGATCCTTGAGTTTTGTAGAACTACCTCTCCAAATGTCCCTTAAGTGGCACTTAGTATTTGGTTGACAAGGTGGTCAAAGGTTGGACTCAATAATCTTAGAGATCTTTTCCAACTGTAATGATTCTCTGATTCTATTCTATTATTACTGACATAATTAAAATGTGATGGGAGATCCTGTTAGCCTACCCAAGTGTTAAGACAACAGATTTCAAATTTCTGGGGTTTTTAGAGAAAACAATTCTACCTGCTTCTCTTAGCAGTTCTGAAAAGCATCTTTGTGGTGTCCTCCATTCCACATGGTAGGGAAAAACACAACAGCAGCTGAAAGCTTAAGTCCTGTTGAAGGATTGCCTCAAGTCCCATTTAATGCTGGTATGGCAGAACAGCCTATGCTTCCCATTACTGAGTGCAGCAATGGGGCAGCTGCACAGTGCTGGAATAAGCACTGGAGCTTTCCATTGCTCCATGGGGTACAGGGTGACCTGCCACACTAACGTGAGACTGTGATTGCCCCTCGCTCTCTGCTCCTGCAGGAACAGAAAATCAGCACGAGCTGAATGAGCAGTGTGAAACACCATTATTTCTCTCCTTTTCAGAGTGCCCCGAGCAACAAGGATTGGATCGCTGTCTCGAAACAATTTAGCGCTTCACCCAGTGAAAGGTCCAAGGGTGCATTTAACTATAAGCAAGCAAAGAATTCCACTGGAGTCATTTAGGGGTCCTGTGCTCAAACGCTTTACTGGAGTGGGGATACGTGGAAAAACTCACAACTCGTGAGTTGCAAAGTAGGTGTGTT
>WEKY01026274.1:8954-34909 GCA_013390045.1 Picathartes gymnocephalus
TATTATTTTTCAGCCGCATGTTACAACAAACAACAGAGTAGAAACCCGCATATGGTTTCTGATACTGGAATAATGAAATTCAAAGAAAGAAAGAATTGAATTTCCTGTGGTTCCTTTTAAAAATACAAAATGTGTAATATTTTAATAGACTAAAATCAGTACACATGGAATATTACTTGGTCCCAACAGAATACAAGGTTGTACATTAATGGAAAAGCCCTGCTGATGTAAATGAAGAGGCAGAACACTGTACTAAATAACTGGGAATTTATTACTCAACCAAAACCATATACAGAACTGGTACACTTCAAATCCACCGGCAAAAGGGGAGAGCACGTTTATGTTAAAAGCAGCTGCCTGTAGCCAGTGGTGGTGGAGTGAACAGATTCTGATTTCACACACCTACAAATGAAGAGTAATTCCAGTTTTTCCACAGGGACTGCAAGACTGCAAAACAGTTGTGGAGAAAACTTAATCAGCCTGAGGTGTAATTAACTCCACCAGGTTCTCATGAACTCATCAGCAAAACACATGTAATACTGCAGTCAAACAGATAGGGTCAAGTGTGTTTCATTTCTTTTAAATGATGAGCCTGTCCCACAAAATTTCCATAAACAATGTGTGCTGATAATCAATTTCCTATCTTCTTGTTTTGGTCTGAAATGCACAGAAGGGAAGATTAACACAGATTAAGGGCTTTACAGGCCCTCCAACATGAAGACCTAGTAATGCATATGCTACTGGTGTTTCCTGTACGCAGGCTCCACAGAATCAATGACTATCCAGGGTGAGGCAGGTTTAGCTCAGACCAGAGCCATTCATGTTTTTGACATCATTGGTTCAATCCACAATGTGTCACTTCCCAACCAGTAATCATACCTGCACCATGGAAAGATTCATTCCAGGGGGCAATGGCTAAAACCCACAGGGCACAATCTTCAAACCTGGATGTCTTACAGCAAGCCATGAAGACTGAAAGATGTTTAGGTGCAAATTACTTATTCCCTGTGGGGTTCAAAGGGAAAGAACCACAGAACTCAAACCCTCTCTTCTCCCTCCATCTCTTCATCACTTGGAATGATTTAGGAAAAGAAAAGAAGTGAAATAACATGGTGACCTGTACAGCCCAACTCAAAACAATCCTGTGTGAGGAACGTACTGTTATTAACCTTCCCTTTGGCATATATTAATCCACAATATTCTTCACATCTGTAGGGCATCAGATGCAGGAGGGAAACAACCAATGTATGTAGAAAACAGCATGAAGTAAAACTACAATCTGAGTCTCCCGAACAATAGTAAAATGCAGCAATCCACAAGAGTAAAGTGACCACTTCAAAATTAACCACAAGGATTTACAGCTGAACATTAATTTCATCTCTATTATTATGTCAGGTAAAATAGTCTCAGTTATACACTAATTTATATGGAATCACAAAGGAAATTCTATTTCATTAAGTGGATTAAACATTAATGTATTACCCTTTCCATTTTTATCTTCATTTCATAAAGTGCCTAACAGGAGGTCAAATTAAGAGACCAAATTAACATTTAAAAAAGTCATAGTGAATGTTATACCACAGTGATTCCAACCACACTATTCTTTATCATGATGGTATCAAGGCCATTTTAGCCTTGGTACTCGAAATTAATAACTGTTATTTCCACAGGGAACCATTTTTCCTGAATGTAAATCATTCAGCAAAGTCAGGCAGAGGAAATAAAAGCATTACCCATTTCAAACAAAGGTGTAAGCAGAACAGGAGGAAAGCAGAAAGTGCTAAATCAGTTCCCCATTCTCCCTGTGTGAGCCATAGAGAGGAACCCCTCAGCAATCACAACTCGTTTATGGCTGAAACCAATGGTGTCCACCCTAACCCAGTACACCATATCAGCTATTTTGAAGGCCTTTCTTCAATTACTGATTATTCAACACAAGGTGATGTGACCATTGCCTTCATAAAAACACACACTTGTGCAAAGCCTTATACACAGCTACTCACCAGAGCAGTTCTCCAAATCAAACTATAGCCATAGTATTTTTTTGCTCTGCTTGTTTGTGTTTTTTTACACCACAGGCATTCTCCTGTTAACAGTTTCCTAGTCTTTGCTGTTGGTAATTCATTTTATCCTTAACTAACATTAAGTTTATCACTCCAATGTTATTAGATCAGTTTTCTAAGGAATTTCTATTTTATTTGTGTTATGCTGTTTATATGTCAAATATGTGTCAAGTCTGAGGGCACTGAGAGTTTAATAGCTTGGAGTAACTAGTGAAATCACATCTGGAAAACTGCATGGTTGGAATCTGAATAATAAAGTCATCTTACCATAATAGCAAACAGGAAAGATTTCTGTATAGAAATACATAACTTCGAAGAAATATTTTTTCTATTCTAATCTTCAGAAGCACCAGTACCAGATTGTAGCTAGACCATTCAATTTAATTAGTGCATCTGCTTTTTTGCCCCTTTGTTCACTATGAGCTTTCATTTGGAATGTTTTAGTACACCCGTGAAGATAGATTTTCCACATTACATGGGTAGGGAAATGAGTAAGAAGAGTACCAAATGCAAATTGAACCTGTCCTCTGTGAAGGACTTGGATGTGTTGTCCTTCTACCCCATCTTTCCACCAGTAGGCAACCCATAACCTCCAAGTCTTTTCCTAAGAGCTGCTCCTCCTGTGCAAAACATTCTACAAACATCCTATTCCATCAGTGGCTGGCTTCCCCACCATTCTCTTACTCCCACATCCAAGCACAGCTTTTCTGTTGGCTGGTATTACTTCTTTTCATATTTGAGGGTTAGACTTCCTCTTCATGAGATTCACCTCCCTCCTTAGAGACTTCCCACACTACAAGAAGAACACAAAGACAGCTCTGACCCCTCTACCAAACTCTGCTTCCTGCTCTTCCCCTGTCTTTCAGCAAAGGGCATGGGGGGTCATTTGCTAACATGGAAAGCAATGGCTTGTATCAGTGGCTGGTAAGCTGTATTGGGAGAAGAAAGGAAACATGACTGGGGATGCTAAGAGAAAGTCTTCCCTGGACAATTGATACTGGTTCTGTGGAAAATGTGACTGAAAATGTATCTATGGATCAAGTTAGAGAACTTCTGCAAGTTCAGGCCATGTCTGGCAAACCCTGAGGTTTCAAAAAATATCTTGTCGAATTCACAAAAATTTGTATCCTGTAAGATTTGTATCTCTCTAGCTAAAAATGTTATTCTACTGCTAAGAATTATTGCTATTGTATTGCACAGGAATTGCAGGAAAGAAAGAGACAAATATGTCTGAAAAGTCCTTCTTTTATTATTCAGCATGAGATGACTTTCTAAGCACCTCTCAATGTCTGCTTTCCACAGCTATTTTTAATATATGTAGTCTTGCAGAGATGTTTAGTCAATAAGTGCTGTGCTGGTCCAGCTGGCAGAAAGAAAAGATTCCCTAAGGAAAAATTGTGTTAAGGTTGTTGTTTTTATTGTCCTGTCACAAGTACTGTTCAGAGTGAATCAGTGCTACTCAACCTGTATCTAGCCACTTTGGCCCACTGTACATCAAGGACAAAAGGTGTGTTAGGCAAATATGTCACCAAGAATGTGGGATTTTCCCTCTGAATGTGCGTCTCTCTCAGCTGGCTGTGGAGAAGGGCTCAGTCACTAATATAGACTACCTGGACTTTAAAATACCTAAATTGGAAGAAATCAATTATGCTCATGCCTGAGGCCATGAGTAAGACTATCAAAGACCATTATATATTGACCCACAAAAGAAATATAGTTTTGTGCCAGCCCAGCCAGGTCAACATAATAAGACTGAATAGAAGGGAGATGACAATGAGATGCTACTGTTTGTACTTGGCACAGATAATCCACCCATCTTCTGGTTTGGCACAAAACAAATTTGCAAATATGTAGATGGGGAAAGGAAACAGGTACATCTTGGTCCCAGCCTACACTGCATTTATAAAGACAAAGCTTAGGAAAGGTGTCTTCACTTAAAGCCACATCCTTCCTCACCAGGGAAAATTTCTTCCCTTCCTTTCCATTTGGCCAGGGAGTCACTGGCATGGAATTACAGATGCAACAAGTTGAGGAAAGTCACTTCAGCAGTTCAGAAACACAGAAAAGAGCTTGGAAAATAATGTTCAGTGTTTTAAAACTTGCAAAGAGACCATTGTGGGGCAGGGAGATAACAGATCTAGCAGGCTAGCAAACAGAAAACAGCAAAGGGGTAGAAGGACTGTGAGTCCAGAGAAGTTGCTGAATGAGGTTATGTCTGATCATTTGTCCACATGTCTATTGACCACATGGAAAACAATGGTGGAAAAGAAGCCAGAATGGCCACGCTGGTCAGTCATCCTGATGGCAGTCCTCCAACAGGTGGAGTGGATTATGGAAGGAAGAATGATCTGTTTTGTACAAGTTATTGCTGGATAGTTCCCAGATGTGTTAATAAAGCTGCAAGCTATTCAAACAGCATATCAGGGTCTGTTCTGGCTCTTCCTCTACCTCTACCTTAATCTTGAGAAAACAAGACTTTTAGATAAGCCAGTGACCATCTTAGTTAAGGAGTCTCACTTTTTGTGAAATAGACTAAACTTTATTTGGAAAAAAAACATTAAATTTCCAGGAAAATGGAATTAAGCTAATTGGCAAAAATGGCATGACAGACACTTGACACAGTTCCATTTGCAACATTTCAGTGGTTTTCAGAGCTCACAAATCCAAAGGAAGGAATTGCCCTTTTTAAATAGGATCAAAAGCAGAAATCCAAAAATAATTTTGTATAAAATTGTGCAAGTTTACACGGGACTGATATAATAACGTTTTTTTCAGGTACCAGGAAAATGGCAAGATAAGTTACTGAGCTACAGTTTTCTGCTCTTGCAGGTATGGTCCCTGTCAGCTGTTCGCTTGCCCTCTGCAACTGGAATGAGACTACTTGCCCTGGCTTTTCAGTAAGCCCATGGCAATCAGAAGTCAGGAAGACTAGCTTAGTACATGTTTTCCTAAGCAATGAAAAGAGACATTAAGAGACATCTTAAAGCACACAGAAAAATCAGCAGAAATAATGAGATTAAGATATTCCTGATGATTTTGTTGTATTTTCTAAAACACTGCTTTTGTTTGAAAACAGTGACGTTTATAGGCCCCTTTAATGCCTTCTCAATGACGACTAACTGTGGCCAAACAGACTGAAATAATAGCTGTATTCATTTAATAGAGTGTTAGCTTTGAAGTTTAATTATCAGGGGTAGGAACTCTCCACATTCAGGGAAATGCAGAGTAAAGTATGAAATCCACTTGGCTGCAGATCATTTCTATACCATGTCAGTGCAAGGAGGAATTTCAATTGCGTGCCTGCAGAAGTGAAATCAGATCTCTAGACTGTCCTTGTTGCCTCTCACAATCCCAACATCCGATCCAGTCCATACAACCTCTCACTGATTTCCTTCCAAATCCTGACAAATTCTTCTCCTCTTTCCCCAAAGTGACCCCTAGGAAATAGGAACTTGATTGGATTGGATTTTTCATCTCTACTGCTGTCTGTACCACCCTCTGGCCGCACTGTGGCTTTGGCACAGACATCGATAACCACATAAAAAATCCTGAGACTTTGGGAACCATCCCAACTATCTGAGAACTCTCCCAGAAGATGGAGGGACCTTTCTCTGCTGTTTACCACATTGGCCACTCATCTCACCTCCATGAGAGGTAACACGCTCCCCTTCCAGGGCAACAAAAATTGTCACTTGCATTGCAATAATGTAAATTGGGCTGATCTGACCCATGCAGTCCATCCATCCTGATGCCTTTTTTTCCTATGGCCTCAAAGGAGATCATCCTTTGTTAGGATGGCACACAGACCGCAAAAACCATTTGGAGACCTCTCGCATTTTCAGGACATGGTTGGGTATTTGGAATTATGAGTGGCCACAACCACATCAGACATGGAGACAGTTCCCAGGCTGGCATTCAACCCCAGCCTGACTGAGAAATTGAGAACTGTTGATTTTAGTGTTCCCAGGGAGATAAGGAAAGAAAAACACAAATCACATGCCTTCAGCAAGGCAGATCTGCTTGGGAAGAGAGTTACTCCTCAGGATTTGGGGCTCTGTGAACATTAAGCCAAAGGGTTTATAAACAGGATTCCAAATCTCTGAAAATGTCACTGCACTTCATCCAAACAATCCAAACCTGCTGACAATCAAACCAATCTTTTCCAAATCCAGCAGTGGCCTTTCCTCACAGTGTCCATTCTCAGCATATAGGCTTAAATGTCAGTTGCTTTTCCTAGAGTTTACTTCTCAAGCAATGCTAAAAATGCTATATTTATGAAAATACAAAATAATTTCCTTTTTGTTCATCTCCAATACCTCAAAAAAGATAATGGATTTCATTTAAACATTTCAAAAGTTAGATGTGCACCATTAAAATTTTTCACTCCTGTGCTAATAAAATCAATTACCACAACTTCTCACACAATTATTTGAAAGCTCAAGGTTTGTTTTTATTTAAAGCCATTCTATATAGTTGAAAAAACACAATTACTTTGACTCAGCTATTATATCACAGTATCTTATTGCATTATTTTAGTACTGCAACAGAAGAACATACAATATTGATATGAAGATACAAGACCAAATTCAACAGCTTCACAGTGACTCTAACCAAGGATTTTAAAGTATTAATCACAACACTGGTTGCACAAGAATATGCAATGAACTGCCCATACAGTGTTAATGGTAAACAGCTCTGCACCTTCTACCCCAATATTAAAAGGACAGATAGAAAAGCAAATATTTTCTAAAAAAAAAAAAAATAAGAAAAAACACTTCGTTTGTGACAGATAAATCCCCTTAAGCTAAAAAAAAGGCAAATAGGATGCAATAATTAGGATGAGTTATCCAACATGCAAATCAGTTCTCATGGATTTCTCAGGAGCTGCTGAAGGTTATTCAGCAGGTTTATCCAATGCCAGTGGATTCCTTAAAAAAAATTATATCCTGGGAAAAAGGCACAATGGAAAAAATGGGCCCTGCCCTTTCACAGAACATCTAGCTGACATGTAGCTTGCTAAAAGAGTGTAAATGATTTAAAGAAAGACTAACCAGAAATGTACATCAAGTGCCATTATTTTATCACCCACTTTAATCACAGGCTGCTGTTCAGGATGGTTTGGGATGTTGGTTGTTACAGAAGAGATTTCTGTACCATTATTAGTACCTCTGAACAAATCCAGTGAGCATGGAAAAAAAAGACAGCAGCAGGGAGAGAGAGTGAAAGTGAGAAGGAAAATGTAGCAGCGGTTAAAGCATAGTTTAATAACTCCAATCTCAGTCACTTTTTTCATATGTATTGTATGTGCAAGTCCATAGTACAGCATAATGTGTCATAATTTGGCCTCCAATTCTGACAGCACTGCTTGACTTGGGCATTAAATCATTGCCCCGAGGAATTCACATTCTGGCAATTCCTGATGGTAGGGCTGTCATCTCCTCCCACACATGACCTATCATTTTTGACATGATTGAATCAAAATTAGTCAGTACATTTAGATGTAAATTAGAGACATCCAAGAATAATAATGAGCACAAAAATATAGCTCTGTGTAATTGACACGGCAACAGCTTAGTACAGTCTTCCACAGTACTCTCGAAATTATTAATATCATGATAACAGAACTACTGTATCAAAAAAGTGAGAAAACTTTTCCTTTTTTTTTTTTTTTTTTGTTAGAGGTGCATATTTAACTAACCCTTAAATCCTAAGAAAATCTGTAAGTGTTCACTCCCTTAACACTTGCATTATCTGTGTGGTCCTAATCAGAGGCAGATGAAACTGGACAGCCAAGGAGCACATGAGGGCTCTTGCGTCCTGCCCCACTCGTGTCCTATCCTTCCACCTTCACCACCATTCCCCCTTCAGGCACTGGTCACTGCCTGCCCTAGTGCCACCATGGTCCCTGAGGGGAATGGCCAGTTGCTGCCTCAGGAGATGATGCCACGGGCCCAGCTCTCCCCACACCTCCCTGGGCAGCTCTGTCCAGGCAGAACCCAGACTACCCTTGGGTTCTATCACCCCTTCCCAGACGTGGGGAACAGTGGGGAAAATCCCCAGTTAGCACACAAGGGAGGAGGGCTGAAACTCTTGAAGATAAACTATGCTGGTCCTTCCCCAGAGCTCTCTCCTACCCTGGGCAAAGGGCCCTCCATGTCACCACAGCCTGAGGGAACACCTGCACCTAGGGTGGGTGCGAGGGTTACAAGAAACAACCACTGACTTCAGAGAGGAGAAACACCCCAACTCTATAAAGGGTGAGGTATGTAACACCCCCAAAGTACTCTTCTGTCAGATGGCAAGAGAGGCAAACAGGAGGAGCTCTTGGTTATTCTTTTTCCCCACTTCCAAAAGGGTTGGTTGCCCTCAGGACAGGCAGGTGCTTGAGAAATCTTAAAACCAAAGCACTGTACACGCCAAGCTAAGGCAGACAAAAACAGGCACAAGATTTAGAAACATTTTCAAGTGGTTTCTGTGTTTTCCCTATAAAAATGTCATTTAATGCTTTTGATGGAGGTGCTTTACCCACGGGGTGTGCCAGCACTGGTGTGCTAGAGGAAAGGATGCCCACCATCACCTGTCTCAGAGCTGTGGGGTGCATCACAAGGGGAGGGTCTGATTTTGCTCCCATGTGCCCAACAGGAAAATAAATAACTGTTTAGAACCCAAACAATTCAATGAGTGTCTCTCTCTTTTTGGTTTTTTTTTTCTTTTTTTTTAAATATATGGTGGGAGCATTTACATGTGTTAATGTGGCACTCAGTGATCTTGATAACCCAAGTCTGTACTACTACCTTGAAGCAAACCTAAAATCTCCTGGGGTCATGCCAACATCTCAATGGTTGCGTACTGAGTATCTCCCTAAAGTCTTTGATTACCATGTTGCCGGGGGAAAAAAGAAATTAGCTGTAACAATTTCTGTGTCAGTTGTCGGTGATGAAAGAGGAAGTGCCCAAGATTACTATGTCCTCGATGTGCTTGCCATACCTTCACTCAACAGAGATGTTAATATTTTGAGTAACCAGGTGAAGCAAGTGTCAAAGCTGTTTTATTGGAATATGTTTTTATGGAAGCCACAAATCATAAAACCATTTCTGAAACAATATTGCAAACACTACAAAAGTTTTCCTGTGCAGAGCATATATGGCCAGAAACACTGCTTAGTGAAACAAGTACTGGCAAGAAAAAAAGGATTTCTACCCCTTGCAACCCAATTTTCAGGGCTTATTAACAACTTGTACCCTGAACACTGGAGTTTTCTGGTATCTAGCACCTCTGAGAATGTAGCTAATGAGGGCAGGAAATTTGTGAGACTTAAATGACAAAGTTTACTCGGTGAAAAAATCTCCTTGTATACATGGTCTCACTAGATCGGTTTAAACAACAAAAATAAAATCCAAGAATATTTCTGTAAGAGAATAAAAGCACAAGCAGTTCTTGTACAGTTCTGTGCAAGCAGTACTTCAGGCAGATGATTACCACTATTTTCTTTCACAAGAGCTTGAGACAAAATGCTAGTTTTCTATCTGGTTTTTGGAGTGTTACTGGCTAGTTACTGCCTTTTGAGTTTGTCCCAATATGTGCTAAAGTATCACATCTCATTCATAACAAATGCAGTAATGGTTCAGTTGCTTCTTGGGGTTGAGAATAACAGAAAAGCCAAAGAGAAAGTAAACCTAAACCCAGGTGCATCTTACACCAAATTTGTCTGGATGAAATTAATTCCATAAGACCTATCAACTGGACTGAGAAAAGGTGGCAGCAATTAAACTCATTTAAGTTTAAATGAGTTTAAATTTAAGGAAATTAACTGCACGAGATGAGCACATTCATTCATATTAACAAATCTATGCTAATTTAGGAAAAATGAAGGGCATTCCAAAATACTGTTCAGACTGAATGCAGAATGCTACTAAGAGGACTGACATTTGTAAATGTAAAATAATGTTCTCTGGAAACAAAGGGCTTTGAAATCTACACAGAGTGCTTGGCTTCCCTTCAAGGACTGTGCCTGAAAATGGCTGTTATCTCCCACTTTCTCTTAGCAAGGACTAATTTATTTAAAAGGCCTTTCTCTTTTTTTTTTTACCCAAAAGGATGTTGCTTCTAGTGGGGTTGACTACTGTAGTGGGTAGGGACCAAAGAATAAAAATGATGTTAGAAAAATGAAAGAGGGGTCCTTTATACTTGCCTATGGGAAACTGAAGAAATACAGGACAAAGAAGACTGAAAGTAAATATATAAAGTAGGAGATAGAAATAGGACTGTAATGCCTTTTTCAGACAGCACTGCCGGGGTAGATTCAAAAGTTTCAGAAGAAGGAAAAATGAAGGAGTTGGCAAAGATCCAAGTGAAGCCTATTCCCCAGTTTATGGAGGGTGCAGCTGAGACTCAGTGAAGCTCCAGTGAACTGCCAATGGGAATGAGCAGAAAGAGGAAAGGCCTGCATTTTATTGTTGCCAGAGGTAGAAATCTAAATTCACCATCTACAAATTCAGGATAAGAACCTCTCTCTAAATTTTAAAATAGCCAGGACATAAAGCCCTACACCTAACAAGATTCTGTTTTAAGTTCTTATATTTTGGAAACATGAATTATGTTCTCTTAGCTTCTGGTAACACCAGTTCTGATAAGCTCCCCTTGCAGTCTACACTACATTTAGCAATCCAAAAGCTCAGGATAAAGACAGAATTCAACATCTCCAAGCAGGCACAGAATGAAACTTTTTTTTTTAAGTACTTGAGCAGGCTGCTGAAGGCTACAATAAGCCCACACAACAGACCCCCAGCATTTGCCATTGTTTGGCTGACTCAAGCATACACACCTCACATTTGAACTTTACCCCTTCATATGCTTTACAGCGTTAAATCAAGGGTAGAAATTGCCACCAGTAAACCTCATGTGTGTTATGATGCGTTTCCCCATGCAACAAAGAGGACTAATATTTTCTTCTTAGTGAGAACACGTGGGTGGAATTGCCCACATGAAGTAGGACAAGTGCTCTGGTAGGTGCCTGCAGAATCAGGACCCTACTCTTTAGTCATCCAGCTGGTTACGTATAGTTTGGCAGATTAATTGCCAAAGCAACACACATTTTTGTATCTGCCTTTTTTTCATGTTCTACTCTAATGGTACCAAGGAAACCAAATGCAAAAAACAAAGGTATTAAATATTACATTATAAGAGAGAGCATAAAGCGCCTTGATAAGGCTGACAAGCCAGCCTTGTGGGAAAATATTACAAAAATAATTCTCTTGCAAACTTTAGCTATGTTCTTTTGAAACAAGTCTTCAAAAATTGAGGCAAATCCCACCTCAGTATGACATACAGCAATAATAAAAGACACATGTGATAGAGAAAATTTCTGTCTGATAAACAGATCAGCCAAGCTACACCAAATTGGGTAATTAATACTTACTTAGTTTGTCAGACATGTTTAGGGGAGCAGCTGATTTCTGAACGTGTCACTATGCATATAGATATGTTCCTCTGGCTTTTCTTTACTTGACCAAGAAAAACCTGATACAGTTAAAACTATGGGGGTCTCTGTATCCAGCTGTATTTAATGATTGCCTCTACCTTGTATCAATGACTGGTCTAACTAGGACAAGGTGAAAACCCGCCTCCAGCTCTGTAGAGGCAGGAAAGCAGAGTGTATGTTTATTATCACCCTGGTGAACACATATTCACAACTAAAATAATAACATATTGTTATAATTAGGGCAACTCAAAATCCACCTGAAAACAGGAATATCAGTATCTTACAAGAGTGCTTTGGCAAAATAAACTATAAACCACATCAAACAAATTATGTGGTAATAGATATTTTAATCTCCTTTGCATCCATAGGTAATTTTCTTTGTGCTTCCACTACAGCAAATGTAAAACATTTTGAATATTTGGAAATAGTCTTCACAACATCATGGGAAAATTCTGTTATTACAGAACCCTGCACAGATTATAGAAAAATAGACTTAATCCCCATATTATGTCTTGTTTGCCTCAACATAACCAGGCTTTCTGAGTGGCAAGAAGTATTCAGCAAAAAGCAGTTACCTTGAAAAAAACAAATGAACACAAAAACCCTATCAAAACCCTAAAACTTTCTTCCTCTTCCTACGCTTGAAATTAAGTGGGGTTTTCTGGTCTACAGAAGTTATCGCAGAATGTGTCATTCTGTGACATTGCAGGATTTATGCAACCCCTGATACCGTCTGTGTCACAGAACACTGTGTTCTGGAAAGTCAAATTAACAAACACCTGGAGGATTTCACAGGAGAGAGAAAAAATCAGGTGTTTCATACTCAATTGGCTCCTCTCATAAATTCCTTAAGGTGGTTCATTAAGATATCCTCACAGAACTCTAACATTAATTCAGTTGTCTTTTTAGGCCCCATTTTCTGCTATCTCTCACATAGAAGGTACCATCAATTGTCAGACTGTATGACAATATTTCACAGTCTCTCAAATGTTCTTTATATATAAAAGTGTATTTTCACAAGGACTGGTGCACTGCCTAAAAGATTTTTGATAGGTAAAAAGCTTGTATAGGAACAGTAACTGGCTTTATTTGCAGCATTCCAAAGCATAAGATTTTCTTTAGACCATATTAGGTGTTATCCAGATTTGAAAATGTCCCCTTCATTCACAGGTATTCAACAAATTTAACCGTGACCCTCAGGAAAAGATCATTCTTTAATTCCCTGGAATTAATACCTTGGAAGATATTATTTTGACTGCCAGATTCTCATGAGTTTTCCCTGAACCCTTTACACACATTGTCCATCTGCATCTCTAATACCCTCATTCCTGAATGCTACACCTGCTCTTAGACCAATGACACAGATGTTTTTGACCAGATGCTGAAAAAAACCAAGTGTTCTCAAGTGGCTGCACTACAGTTGGACTTGTCTTGGATATTTTTTCTTTATTTATTTATATTACTCAGTTCATTCCATGAGTCCTTCATCAGCATTCTATGCACATTTCCAGTTAGAAGATGAACTAGAAAACTTAAATTCAAGACATTTTGAACAAACATGCATCTCTTCTTATTGTAAACATAATAAACTAAAAATTACCCACAGTTACATTCTTATGAACATTAAAAAAGTGGAACCAAAAAAAGTGTGACAGTTTAAGAACAAGTTCCAATGTCCTCCATAATAGCAAATATATTTTTTATGAAATACAGACTTTATCATGGAGATATATCATGCCTCAAAAGAAAGCCACTTGCCGTGTTTGGAGGTAAAGGATCACATGGTAAACAATAATCACGTACTCCAGGTTTTGAATGCTCTAAAGACACAAACCCCTGTTGATCACTTTTCTTCTTGTTTCTTGCATATTTGATCATCAGTTAAATAATAGCATGAACTCTGAGACAGTCATCATTAGGCTTCAGAGTCAACAAGATATTGAAGTGAAAGGACTGAATATAGGGCATTCTGAGCTGCTGTCTCCAGTTATTACAGAAGCTAGAGGCAACATGGCATCAATTTGCTGTCAGTCCAAGTGGGGAAGGCTATTTTTGCAATTATATGCTAGAGGCTATTTTTAATGAAGGATTAGAATTTGGAGCACAAGATGACAGCTTCCTAAAACAATAGGGCTTGTTCAGCTGCTGTGAGCCAACATCATTCATCTGCTGAGTCCTGGCCCTGATCCGTCAAAGCACTGGATCTTCAAGGAGACTATTTGCATATTTTTCAGTTTTATCACTTAAGCACCTGGGAGCTTTTTGTCATGGGCAAGAATGGCACTCTGAAAGGCACTGTATGGACACCAGCAAAACAGCCCTGTCCCTAGCAGTTTACAGTCTAAGCTTTCTTCAAGTTTAGGGTTCTGTAGGACTGAGGATTCGCTGTATCTCCTAATCCCATTCTAGTAACATAGATGTTATGAGACAGTGGACAAGTACAGTATTTCTCTCTTCCAAACTACACCAGTTAAAAAAAAATGGCCAGGGAGAAATATTAATATGAGAGTAGGAAATCCTTACTTGGGCTAGAATATGACTAGAAAAATGCAGTTTACCTGCCCATAATTCTGAACCCAGGCTGATATTTTTTGCACTTAAGAATAAGAATGTGCTCTGTAATATTCTATTTTAGAAAGTGCACTCTCTCCTAAGAAGTCTGCAGTTTGGCTTCAAAAGTCACCAAGTTCTTTATTACATAATTAATTTACCCCATTAAAACATACTGCAAATTCCTTGGCTGAAAGCAACAGTCTTATTGAAGGGGTAACCTGGATTCTCAGCTGCCAACCCTTAAGCTTAGTAAAGTAACGGAATTAAAATGAGCTTAAATTGTCATTTTTGGAAGAGCTCTGTTTCTCTTAGTGTTTTGGCACATCACAACACGGACTGTTGACATGCATAAAAATCTAATACAACATGGTGAGTCAAATTATTTGGCTAGTGTCACTCTGCAGAAGTCTGTCACTGTGTTAATACTCAGATTTGATAGATTTTGGAAAAATGTCATTGTATATCCAGTGTGCAAGCTCTTTCAGCTGGGAGTGTAGTGAAAGCTATCGGACCTCTTATATTACATAGAATACTCTAGCAGGCATTTACGCTGAAGTTTTATGGTCATAATTTAGCATGCAACTACAGAATATTACACGGAAATGTCTGCAGATAAATTAAAATAAACAAACTCCACTGTGAGTACAACTCAATGGGAACTCAAAGTGTCTTACAGTGGCAAAAAAAAAGAACAGCCCTTAGATGCTTAAACAGGGAATCCAGGAACAAGAGAGGATTTATTACAATGGTGAACACATGTGGTGTCCATTCTCTAAGAAGGAAATGGAAAAAATGGAAATGTGGAGAAAGCATCCCAAGAGCTAAAGAAACTGTTTTTCAACGAGACTCTCTAGGAGCTCACTTTTTTGAAGCAAGACTGAGAAGTAACATGACTTCAGTAAGCAAATATCTTCTTAGGTAGCAAATACTGTGAGAAATTCTAGAAGAGAGAAGTATAGCAAGAACCCAAAGGGTGGGAAGCTTAAGCATTAGATCAGAATAAATGTATCTGGGGTTTATGCTGCAGGAGGGTAATAAAGTTTTTGAACTCTGTTCCACTAGAAATAGTAGTTATCTTTTACATTTTTGGACTTCTTCCATGTAAGACTGGTCACCTTTATGAAGATATTCTTTCACTGAAACACAAGTTATTTGGATTTTATATCTGCAGTTTGGGATATGTATGGGTCTGTGATAATACAAAGCCTAGATGACATGATCATTTCCTGGTCTTCACCTCTACATGTTCTGGGAAAAAAAAACAGATACAATTTCTTCAACAAGGATTTGCTCTCTACATTAAAATATTCATATTTAAAATAACCTCCTTCTTAAGTCCCTGATTCTGCCCACTGAGTAACATGGGATCCTAGGTTGGTTTGCTCATATTATGTAACATCAGATTAGAAAATTCAGCCCACTAGTAGGCAAACAGGCTTACCATTCCATTACACTCAATATTATATAAACAGGGAATACCAATAACCACTACTCCCAAGAGCCCACATTTCAAACCTGACAAACGAGGGAAAAGTACAGCATTATGAATGCCAAATGTTCTGTTGATTCTACAGTTATTCTTTATGAAAGGGCAGTGTAGTAGGGGTATTACCTTCCTAAGGATACAGCCACCTGCTTTGTCTGCATCACTTTCAATCTCATCAACAATGAGGGAAAAAATTACTGAAAATAGGTGGATGTCATACCTTTCTCCCAGTACCACTTGGTGTTCACTGGCCAAAGATATTTAATTTAGTCAATAAGCAATCATGGGTTACAAAGGGAAAAATTAACAATACAATAAAGCATAGTTACCAGTGCAAGTTCTACCCAACCGGATCATTCCAATAATATTAATTCAGAATGTCTGCATGGCATTACAGCAGTGCTACAGTTCAGTGGCACTTGTGAACTACTCCATACAGATTTTCCCCAGCTAAAAAGATGCATCATAAATACAGAACCCCATAATTTTCTCATACTCACAGGGGGTTTTTTTGCATGAATTGT
Organism: Picathartes gymnocephalus; assembly: GCA_013390045.1. Lineage (NCBI taxonomy): Eukaryota > Metazoa > Chordata > Aves > Passeriformes > Picathartidae > Picathartes > Picathartes gymnocephalus. Next base: position 25,062 of record WEKY01026274.1, read on the forward strand.
TGACATCCTTCTGCACCCTGAATGCTTTCTATGGCTTCCCAGTCAGCTAATATATTAATATATTTGCCTGGTGTAGATCCTTTAGATTGAATGTACATTTCTAATGTGAGATTGTGTATAGCATATAGAGAGATACACAGATAGTTAAAATGCTGTCAAAGAGAGGAGTTAAAATACATCCAGCTAAACAGGAACACACACCCAAGGAAAAAAAAAGTGAAGAAAAATATACTAATTTTAATATAAGAATGACAAAATAGGTTTTCTGTAGAGGCTATGTCCCACATCAGGGTGCACCCACAGAGCACTTGGGGCACCTGATCACTCCCTAGAAGATGCTGGGTTCACCCTGAGAGGATGTCCGAGGCCTCACATCCTGACTGCAGTGAGTGAATTGCTCCCATGCAGTGCCACAGCAAGGGAGGTGTTTTAGAGAAGACTTAGATGGAGGCTGATCTCCATCTGTCCCACCACTTCAGCTGGAGGGGCAGACAGGGTGTTTTGCCCCTCAGAGATACAGGGGGAAAACTGCAAACCTTGGCAAATCTCTGCTGGTTCCAGTTGGTTTTGCCTGAATTCCACCCAGACATATATTTTCTCATCAGACACCCCTGATCTTGACATGGCATGCCTCTTTTGTGGGGTTTAAGCCACAAAGCAAATTACAATAGACAAAAAACCCAATAAAATTTAGTGTCCTTTGAGTGCAAGGTTTTCAAAATTGACTAGTGATTTTGAAAGGTTTCCATATGACACACACATGTCCAGCAGAGACCTCTTTAAAGTGTCCCAATTTACAGAGGTCAGATACATTTCCTTAAAGTCTAGTGCCTTTCAAAGGTATTGAGATGAGCATTCAAATGCTGAGAAGCCTAAAATCACTAAATTGCTTTGGAAAAACTTGAGCTAAAAATGTAGCTAACTGCAAGAGATTGATTTCAGCTGCTTGACATCAAAACCCAACAGTTGCTTTTTCAGAGGCCAAGAGCAAGGCTTACTTTCTCTGATAAAGTGTTCTCCAAAAGGAACTCATTGCGTCTGACGGAAAATTAACACAGGGCATAGAAGATCACAAAAGACTATGACCTTTCTCCTATATAAATATTTAATCAGGTACTTGACCTCACCGGATTACAAATTAACAGTAATTGGGACCCAAAAGGTTTCCTCCTCTTAACAATTTTTTTTCAATTGAACATGTTATTAAATTGGTTCAACTATTTTTTTTTTAGTAGAAGGGAATTTGTTACTTACAAAAAATATATTGAGGGACATTAGGAAGACTGCCATGCCTATTGCCAGTTTTCTGTATCCATGTGTTCCTCTTCTTCCACACAAAGAAAGTCACCCCTCTTACCTAAATTTCATCAGAAGAGATTGTAGACACAGGGCATAATGCAGTTTGTCCTGGACCCCAAATCCCAGACAGCAGGTGAGATACTTAGGGACCCCTGTTAATATCCTTTTCACCTTGTACATGTACACAACAGAAACCGGGAAACTTCCACCAAAGCTTTTGATCATTTTTCAAAGCAGCAGAAGATGGATTTTGATCTAAGCTGGGACTTCAGTTCCATTTAGGACAATGATTTTCCAGCCTGGGAATTTTGCGTGCAACCATGCTATTAAATAACATGCACATGTCATAAAAATTATATGGGCATGCCTGTCCACTCACAGAGCTCATGAGTCCATAATCTGCACTCAAGCAAAACTACCACTGAAGTTTCCAAGAAGATATTCGTTTGCCCTAGGCTTTCTGACTCTAAAAAAAAATGTTTCCTTCTTTCTTCATCAGTGTAGCAGTCTCCATGACTTATGCTATATTTTTATCAACAATGCAATTATTCTCCGTGCATTTTCAAAAGTTCATAAAGCATACGGAAAAAATTCATATGAAAGGAAACAGCCAGCACATTTATCGAAGAGGGCTTTTACTGGACATAAAATAATTTTGTTCAGCTGTGTGCAAGTTAAAAGAGAAGAAAAAACAAATATAGCAGTTTTGTGTGATTCGTTGCTTTTTCTTTACATCTGTAATTTGACAACAACTTTTAAATGACAACTCTCCACTAGCACAGACTCATTCTTATCTACAAAGGGCCATTGGCCTTTTTAACACCCTGCCCCACAGGAAAAATTCCCATATCAGAATGATCTCTGCCCTTCTGAAAAAATAAGGGTCTCTTTCCCTAGGACTTCACATATGTGTATCCTCCAATTCAGCAGGCATCACAGTGCTCAACACAGCTCAGTTGCAACGTTTCAGGTCTAACAAAACCTGCTTTGGATGGCCAGAGACTGCCCTAGATACAGAATGTGAGAAGGATACCTGTGGAATGAAGAGCTCAGATCAAGCCTGCCACTGGCAGCAGGAGACTGTTTTACTTGTGAACTGGCCACAGCATAAGTGAAAGGAGAACTCAAAGAAATAACAGTGCGAAACCGGCCATCAAATTAATCTAACTATTTGCCAAATTAACCTCAATGCTAGGGCTAATGGAAGTACAAAGGTGACTTTGAGCCTAGCTTTGACAGGTAAGTGCTGGTGATCAAAGAGACATCTTGTTCTTGAAGCCTTTTGGTGCCTGTTTATCATGTCATGAAGACCAAGATCATGCTGACCTTCACTCTGGCAATAGCCAAAACTGCATTAAACACCAGGCCCCTACAACCCACAAGTGCTGTACCAGGCTTGTGTTGGGATGGCTAACCAGTGGAATTCTCCAGCTCTTTCATACAGCAACCTTGTAGCTCTAATTTAAAAGAACAAGGATATCAGCCAAATGCTAAAATTTAAATAAGTTTTCCTATAAGCCCAGTACTGAGATGATACATTGGTCTGAGAAGTCCATTCACTGGCTCAAGTCCCAGAATGTAAACCAGGTGATGTATCTTCACTCCTTTTTTCTGACAGCAGTAATCTTGCCGAGGTCTGTACTTCTGGGCTGTGGCAAACACCTGGCGACTGTTACAGTTCTTTGTCCACTTTGACTTCTCTAGGCTGTTTGCCAAAAATCACAGTTATATGTTGTTCTTTGATTTAGGCTTGTTTCTGTGTCTCAGGTACCTATGTAGACTTGTAAAGCTGACTTTCCTTTTTTTTTTTTTTTTTTTTTTTTTTTTTTTTTTTTCCCCAGGGTTCTCTTGTGCCGAGTGTTTCCTGAGAAAATTCTTCCTTATGCAGAGAGAGCATGCTCTGGAGTGCTTCTGATATCTATGGTTAAAGAATTTCTAGAATCTTTATGGGTACATATGGGTACCTATGGGATTTGAGATGCCCTAATGTGTCCACCACGGCCTCCAGCCCACACTGTAGTAATGCACAGGCATCCTTTAAGTCCTGCATCATTCCTTGTGGATGTTTCAGGTATGTCTGTGCATCTTAAATGGAATAAGAAGCCTATACGTGGGTGAATGAATCAAGCCTTTGATGTCTTATGTTGAAATGCATATGCTGTAGAAACATTTGGGAGTTCAGAATTTGTGAAGTACTATAATAACCATTTGCTTTCTTAACAGTTATGCATCAGTTGTAACACACTTGATCACAGCTAAACCTGTGGTCTTTTAAATTAGTTATATGCCTTGAGAGATGGTATGCTTATTTACATAAATCACGTTTCACTTCTGATTTTGGAACCTGGAACATATCAACAATATAGGCATTACAGGCTGATTTACAGAGGTCTATTTGATGCAATTAAACCAGGCCCCACTTATGTTCACCATTTCTGATACCTGTCTCATCTGTGAATAAAGTGGAGCTTCATTGGTTTTTTGGCTAGTCATTCCAAGGTGTCCTTCTTGATGAACATCTTCCCTACATTTTACTTTGCCTTACTGTGATAACTGCCATTCTTGTACTTCTTGTGACTGATCTCCAGATGATCCAACATGACCATGAGAAATATTTTTGTGATTTTTATCATTCTCTGCCTATAGCTCATATGACTGCTTGCATAACTCATCCCACATCCAGGGTAAATAGAGAGCTTCATATATTTGTAGTAGTCATACACTGTGTTATAGCTCCTTCTAGGTCACCTAGTTGCTTACAATTACAACTTAATGTCTCAGCAGGACCTCCATATTCACAGCCTGCTTTCAGCCTTTGAAAAAAATTGCAATAACTTGCTTGGTAATATTTCAGTGAGTCCTTTCTTGTGTTACATAAAAAGTTATCTATGCTTAATGTCTTGTCTTTTGACTCTAGACAAAATCACAAAACTTTCTATGTCTGTTGCGTGTTCTATTTAGAATGAGCATTCATACATCTGTCCTCTGTCACTGACAAAGCCCTCAAGGCCTCTGCTGTAGATGAGTTAGGCATCATTTGTTTTGTAGTCTACTGCTCTTATTAGCTTGAGATTGACAATTTGGAGTTGTTCAATTTGAGGATGCTGCTTCTTGCAATTTTTAGTGTTCTCCACAATCATTCCTGACATTCAAAAGTGGTGCTGCCCATTTCTCTTGTGTCATTCACATATATTTTCACCCCTGGGAGACCTCCTAGTGTTTGGGGTGTTTTTCTGCAATATGCTAAATGGATTCCAAAAGGCAATCCCAGGAAGCAACATCTGCAAAATGGTGGTTTGAAAGCAAAGTTTGAAGTGTTCAGTGTCCAGGGGAGCCTGCCAAAACCCTCCCCCTGTATCTGATATTCTGAAGAACTTGGCTTCTGCCATCTCAGCAAACATTTTGTTCCTTGAGAGCAAATGGAAATGTTTCCCTTTTTAAATGATCTTGTTCAGCATCTTGTGGTCGCTGCAAAATCTAAGACCAATCCTTTCTGCTATTTTTCTCCACAGCTACAAAGAACAAGCCTGTTTTATTGCTCTAACTGATCCTGTGAATGAAGCCATCTGTTGTCATGTTTTGCTGCACTTTTATTAGTGCCACATGTAAGACATTCTGCATCTTCCATTAACTGTACCTGGAATGTCACCAGGTGACCCCTTTTTTCTGCAAGCACTCTTCACTTCACGCATTGGCACATTCACGTCTGGTTCAGGTTGTTCCCGGGGCTATGAATCTACTGGGCTTTGGCGCACATTTCAGTGACGAGACCAAACTTATGCCCATGGACTACTTGCCCTCCTTAATGCATTACCACAACGTCTTGTTTTACTCCTTGTGCCTTTGAACATCAGTGACACTTCACACTTGGCCAGGCCTGGAATTTGTCCCTTGCTTTCAGATTTCAGTCTCACCTTTGACTTCTCCAACTTCATACTTTCTTTTGAACAAGTGTGTTTCAGTTTTTCTCACTTCTTTCATTTGTGCTCCTGGGCCTGATTTGTGCATCACGTGGAGGCCATTTGTGCTTTGTTTTAAGAGGCATTCTTTTGACTTTGCAGCATCTTTCTTTGTTGAGCAAATGCACTGCTCACCTCTGCACACTATTTATTCATTTCATTACCTGCTCTAGTCTGAGTGATTTTGCAAACACATGGCTTGTTTTCCTTACTTGATATTGGCACATATACTGGACTGGTTTATATTCATTTGCATCAGCAGAAAAAGCTACTTTTGTCTATTTTTTAAAAGAAAAAGTACCTGCATTTCTCCTACAGACCCATTTGACTGTGTTCACAGATATAGGCTCAAGCATTTAGTCTGAGCATTCAGAGAACTTTCTACTAATTCACCTCAAAGTGTGTAGCTTTGAACAAGGGCACTTTTCATTGCCCTAAACTCACAAGGACTGGCTAGTTCTAAGCCTGTACTAAGTTAGTCTCTTGTTTCATCTATATTATCAATAATATCTCTTCTAGAGGATTTTTATTCCCTGAAGGACCTTTGAAGATCAAATGTCCATTTCATTCACTTTGCTCTTAGGAAAACTGTGGTCCTTCTATTCACCGGACCTGGTCAAAAACTAGTCCCTTCTATATTTTATTTGACTTTAGAGTATTCATACAACCTCTACACATCTGCTTGAGCTTTCTCCTTATCTTTTCAGCATTCACCATGCTTTTAAAATATTGGATAATTTTATCTACTCTAGGAACTGGTTCTTTAGCAGGGAGAAAAATAAATTTCTATTTTTCTGCTCAAGGAAAGCTCAGCCTCAGATGGTTCTTTTTTTGTTTTTGTTTTTCTAGACCTTGAAATAGATCTTCTTGGTGGCCTGCCGATAAAATTGCTGAGCTACCACAATTGTGTCTCTCTGTGATGAAAGAACCACCTCCAATCCATAAGTCAGAAACCACTCCATAAGCCACCCTGTGAGCACTCATTGCATTTTCAGTCCTTATGTCTCTACAGGCAACTATAATTTGCAGATCTACCAGCTCTCCATCAGTTTGTGAAAGTTAGTCCTAATGAGGACAGGGAAATGTCACACCAGATTACACTTCCCCGGAGGATTTTTTGCCAAACCCAAAGCACTCTGTTTCACTTTCCTCTTCTTCTTACCATTTGTTCTCTTTCTTGGACTCTCAACACCCTGGTTTGTGATGCATTGCACAGACAGACCTTCAGATTGGTGTGGCAGTAAGGCAAACTACTAAATTTGGAGCTGCAGCTGTTACGGCAATGTCATACAACAGGTATCACCTGTATCTTCCTAGTTTTAGCAATGTCTTTTCGAGGAAACTTGTGGCATTATTTTATAAATCAAACAAAAATGACCATGAAAAATGATGAATCTGTGTAACAGAAGATTTGAAAGGCAAGCTAGCATATTTGTATCCAAACAAATGGTCAAGTATTTAATATATTGCAGCTAACCTCAGCAAACCTAAAGGAGTTTGTCTCTCCCTTTCTCTGAACCTGGCTTGCCAACCTTCTTGCCAGGCTTTATGCAGAACTACTTTGAAAGAACAAAATTGTTTTGTCTCCTCTCCCAGGTAAGAAAACACCTCAGTGACTGTCATCTCCATGAGTTATTTCTTAGATTTTTTCTGTTTCACTCACTTCTCTCTGTATGGATACGGAGAGTTTTGCCTCATATTTGCTGTTAGCACACAGATGGAAAGTTGCATAGGTGGACCAGAAATAGTTGAAATGTTTGGGTTGGAGTTGGGTTTTTCCCCCCATTTATTTCTTCCTTTCAAATAGAAAAATTGTTGTGAAGATGGTTAACTGTAGACTTAACAAGCCTGGTGTAAGCACTCTGAAGTTCACTTAGATCAGAATCCTTAGGACTAAATTAGCGCAATTAATCCTGGAGAAAAATTTGCCATGTAGCTTTGGGACTTTAACTGTCATCATGTTCTTCAAAAACATAGCAGGCAGCTGAAGGCTGAAGCATTCAGCCCTTTTTGAATAGGTTGTACAGCTCATACAAAAGTGAGCGTGTCAAAGGGGTTGCATGGAGTGCTGTGGTGAGAAGGAGATAATGAATGTTACGACCATTGTACTGTGTTGAGTTGAAACCTTATCCTAAACGTGACGGATTTCTGGTCTGCAGACTGCTCTGATGAATCATATTGATAACTTATTTTAAATATATATATATAGGGATTTAAAGAAACCCCAAACATACTTCAACATACTGTTTCCAAGTGTGCATGCAACAATGATCCCAGATGAAAATACTGATGTACTTTATTTCCCTTAGAGTGGTTGGGTCACTTGTTTGCTTTTGGAAAAGAAAGAAACACAATTCCATCTTTATACATGAAAGAGTCTATTGTCTTTTATGTTTAATTCTTTATTCTCATAGTTTGACTTTACATTATGAGTCAAATATTTTTACTAAAGGAAATGTATTCATCTCAAACCAGCCCAATTACGTATCTATGCTCAAACACAAAGGAATCTCATTCTCATATAAAACCACCCAAATTACTTAGGTGCCTGCATATATCCCCAAAATGGAATTGAAGGATTTGGAGATAAGGGAGGGGTCTGGAAAGCCATCCAAAAGGAGGCATCAAATATAAATTTTGTAACCAGGATCAAAGTCAAATTTATATTTCAATTTCTCTAATTGTAAATGTTTTCAATTTAAAATATAAATGATAAGTGGGAATTTTCTTAAAACCTACACCATCCAGCTGTTGTATCATTAGAAAAACTGGGAAGTCATGAACCATATAAAAATAATTAGAAGCAAAAATGTGAGATTAGCCAGCCATACATGTTATCCAATAGGGATGAAAAAAACAAAAGCAACACAAATGGTGAAAAGATATTTTTTCCAAAAATTTTTGCCTCCTCCACTATATTTGAAAAGTATTTTTTTTATTTTGTACATGAATTTATCCATCATAGTTTTCCCATAAGAATTGTGCTTAATTTTAACAGTACCCACAGTCACACCCTTTATGCTAAAAATCCTGTTTCTTTGCATTAGCCTCTTCTGCTAAAGTAAAAATATGCCACTGCCATGCAAGCAGCCCATCCCACTGTGCATTTCATTTGTGCATTGAGTGTTCTCTGTAAATAAGAAGAAAAACCTACAAACTCTTAGCATCCAAACAATTGTTTCTTTTAATGTAGAAACCCAAGCTAAGGTCTAGAAAAGGCAGATATTAAATTTGATTAGTCTAAATATATGCCTAAGGACAGCTTTATGGTAATTCTACGTACCGCCCCCTCCTCAGTCCATTGAGTTAAAAGCAAAAGCACAGACATGAGGCAAACATGGAAAATGCCATTACTGTATTTTGAGAAAAGCAGCAACTTGGTGTTTATGAAAATTTAATAACCATTGACTTTTTTTTTTATTATTTCTTACTGCAAATCCAGGACAAACTTTTATTTGACAACCATATGTCCTTTAAAAGAGATCCATAAGTCTTCAAATAAATCAGACTGCTCTCCCTCTCTCTTTCCCTCTCTCTCTCTCTATCCCTCCCTGTCTCCCCTTTTAATGCCCACATCTCCACTATCAGGAACAAATATGATTTCTGATTGAACATCACTTTATTTGCCAGTTCTATGGTCTTTTCTTATCTTGTTCCACACTTCTCAGGCTTTGTGGTTAAATTATGTATTAAGGTCAATGTCAAAACACGGAAGATCTGTAATCTACAGGGAGCTCCCTTTTATTCGTTATTACAGTGAAGGCTGAGCGCAACTGTCAGGGAGCTTGGGATGTGCTCAGCATGGAGGCTTGCTACACAGCAGGGCTCTACAAAGCCTCTCTCCTTGTTCTCCCAGGACGAACCCTTGATAGATTTACCCAGATAACCCATCTCACTTTAAAGCTCTCTTGTCTCTGCTTCAATCTGAAAGCTGTCAAGTGCACCTATATAGTAATGTCATAAATCAAACGTAAAATGTGTACACTGGAGACACTGCAAGTGTCATGTATTCACTTGTACTTTGAGATCTTCTAAAGTAAAATGGTGTCAGAATAAGGAAGGCTGGGAGGAATGTTTTTTTCCTTAAAAACGACAGAATATTTGAAGAGGTTGGCTATAAACTTCTTTATAAAAAACTTCTGTTGTTATAAAGCCAAATTCTGGTTTATCCTAAATTAATCAGGGACAGCTATTTGGTAACCAAAAAAAAAAACGTTTCAGGAGATCTATCTGTAAACAACGTGATTTAATGCAAGACTAGGTATTGATTTTGTTTCTTTGGTTTTCTTCTTGACAAGCATTTGTCAACATGGATTTGTATTAGTTCCCAGGTTTGTTTATTAAAGACGCATCATTCTTCCCCTGAACTAGAAACAATCCTCTTGCAACAGGAGTACCACATCAGAGGGATCCTAAAAGAAGATGCCAAGCATGACAAGAAAGCAAAGGAGCCCTCTATGTGGAATGTGCCATCACTGAACTTAATTTGTTTCATATCTTTAGATACAGGGAATTTTAATTTTTTTATTGGCAGAAAAGACTTGCTATTTCAGTCACAGAATCACAGATATACTAAGTTGGAAGAGACCT
>WEKY01026302.1:3943-26091 GCA_013390045.1 Picathartes gymnocephalus
AATCTTTTTCATCCCTGAACAAACTTAGAAGGCCAAGGGAAGTGCACTAAATATTTATGTTTCTTGAGATTTCAGCAGAGTGTGTAATTAATCTAAATTTTGGACAGAACTTAAAGGAACTTAGAATCCCTCTGAGCACATCTTACTTAACCAGACAATTGTAAGGAGTTTATAGCCCAGTGTTGCTGATCATGCATGTTATGTCTCTCTTTTGTTGTGGTTTGTGATTAAGCAAGAGTGTTGAAACTTTGTCAAGCAGTATTTTATGTATTAAAATACTGTGTGCTAATTCTTGTCCCTTTTATAGTATTTGACACTATCAGACAAAGTTAGTTTTGGGTGTAAACCATTACATGATTGAGAGAACTACTTGATTCCAAGTAGTACCTTCTGAATCATATGATTTCGTCTCTGAAATTTTGGCACTCCATATCAAAACCAGTTAACAGTTGACAAATATCTAAAGATTAGCATATTTTGCCTTCCTTGTCTAACACTTGTGATCACTTTTCAGAGCTGATCATTACCTGATTTAAGCCCCCATTATTCCCAAGAACCTGGTTATAAGACATGGGGTTCTGGCCCAGTGTCCAAGGGCTTGCCTTTTGCTGAGGGTATTCTCACACATATGGTTCACTTGCATTCAGCATCAGCTAGATGTGAACGTGATGCCATCTGGAGGCTTTATACCTGTGTCAAAGTTGAACAAAAAAATGTAGTGGTACACCTTCCCATAGTACTGCACTAATGTAGCTGTGTGGTTCCCAGGTGGGAATTGTTCCCCCTCTCCTTTCAGCTGGTGTGGAACAATTCTGTGACTGTCTGCACCATTCTCTACCGCTCTGTTTTAGTCTTTTGCTGTGCTGTTGGATGCTGTAGCAAGCAGCACTTCGGGTGCTCTGTCTTTTGGTCTCTAGGTATATGTTCTAGGTTTGATCTTGGATCTCTCCTGCTCAGAGTTTTCTGGAGACCAGTTAATTCAAACTGGTGACAACTCTTTAAGCGTTGTCCACTTCCTGGTTCTGAATTCCCCCTCTACTAAAAGAGTGTGTGTTTGACACTTACAGTACATTATAATTCTGTGAAGGAATTTTTAAATGTACATGTGTACATGAATTTTCTTGTTATCATGAAGAATACAGACAGGTGTGTGAAAAAGAGAACCACTCCGATTGGAAGGTCCAACGTTATTTTCATTTCAAGAGATTTGGATCTCATTGCTGTGTTTGTGCATCCTTTCTCCCCTCTTTGCTTCTGTTTGCTTCCCATTTTTCCCTGCTCTCAGAATAAAATACCCCCAGCTATCAAATGACACCCTTTCATTTGATTTTTGAGTCTGTTTTTTCTGGTTCTTGGTTGGAGACTCACAAGATTGAGCTCACTTCTGGCTGGACAATTTTTTTGGTTCAAGGGACCTGGAAATAGTCTAAGTTAGTAATCCTCAGTGGTTTCAGGCTGTTAGATAAAGTAATTTCTTTGATATTTCCATCATGATTTCAGCACAAAAATGGAAAAAATGCCTTTGCCCTCCTTAGATGTCAGTGTTCGTGTACATGTGCACATACATATATACGTTTAACTACACATAATTCATCATATCTTCATTTTAGTCCTCAGAGTTGTTCCTGGGTGTCTTTTTAGTATTGTCTATATAAAATCCAGAATTCTGCTTCTATGATAGTTGGTACTAACAGGTCCAGCACCTAGTATACTGCTGAAAAAAAATAAAATCTCCTAATTTTTCTCCTCATCTCTTTTCCGTCTACTGATTAGGAAGCCAGTCTCTTATTTTCTAATCTGTACTTTACTACACTGTTAGGTGTAATACAAAGTAAGTATGTTCATTACAATTTTAAAGTAAATATAATTTTCTAATGTTTTGAAAGGCAAAGTACTGTTCCTTGCAGTATTTTAACACTTGCAATGTGTGGAGTGCTTGGATCGTTGGTGGTTTGTAGTCAGTGGCAAATAAAACTCAATCTGTTCTGTTCACTGAAACACAGGGAATGTCATTAAAGGTCCATTAACTCTTTGTTCAAGCCCCTTAGCTCTTTTCCTTGCTTATTAATCAGTTGATAAAAATCTCAAAAGTGATCGTTAATGATTGAGTATTCTCTCTCGACTGGCACTTCTGACACACATGGCCTCAGGAACTTGACATTTTGGGAATGATTCATTACTTGATTAGTAAGGACTTTCACCTCAAAGCGAAACCATTAGGGTTTATCATGCATGACTCAAAGCCTGTATATCACATCCGCTCCTGTAATAGTCATTTTCCCCAGATAATGTCAGTGAGAACTACACCCATAGTATAAATTAGCACTTTTTGGCTTGAATAAATATGCTGTTCCTTGAAGGAGTTATATTTAACTTCTCTTGTTTTATTGCTGTTTCTGCTAAATGTAGTTTTTTCATAGGCACTAAAAGCAGCTTGCTGGCTATTACATATAATTAAAATTCTCAATTTTACTGGTGTTCAAATAGTGTTATATTTCTATTTCTTTAAGACTTATTTAACAGTGGAATATTTACAATATCATCAAAGCCCCTTTTTATTATAAGATGTATTCCAAAAATGTCTGAAAGTAGTTAGCTGTGCTTGGGAAGCATATATTAGGAATACTGGCAAAGCTCTTCTGTATTTTGGTCTGTGGTAGCAATTGCTTGCTTCAGTATGGGACAGTCTTCTGACAGGTTAGTTAGTTTGAAGGACAAATAGGTAAAATTGTTCACATTATCAGTAAGTGTGGTGGTTTTTTTCTTTTTTNGGATGTGGGGTGTTTTTTTTTTTTTTTTTTTTTTTTTTTTTTTTTTTTTTTTTTTTTTGCGGGAGTTAGACACGTATAAAAGCAGGAAACAACACAGCCATCACAAGAGAAAGAGATTGGCAGTAAAGTGTTCTTGTGTGGGTAGATGTGGCACAGAGTGCCTCAGCTGGAGTCTGCTGGACTGCATTCAGTCTGGTCTGTCACATTTTCCACAGAGGAGGGTTCCAGCTACACTGTGCTGTGTCCTACAGCCCCTTCTACTGAATTACTCCCCTTGAACCTGTGAAAAGCCAGCTTTGAACACCCAGTGCTCCATTCAAACCAGTAAAGGACCAGAGGTGTGATTTTTATTAATTTTTTCCCCCCACTTCTCTTGGGATGGGGTTCCAACTTTAGACCTGTGGCACCATTGTGACCTACTGAAGGATTCCCCAGACTTTGATTCAGTCCTCAAGGGTATGTGCAGATTGTATCCTCTGGTGTATAAAGGCAATGGTAAGAAGTGATTTATGTCACTTCTTGTGACGTAAACATTCTCTGGCACTTTCTGTGACATTTGTTTCATTATCTAATGATTTTCTGAAGGGGAAGAAATAATATTCATTTGTAGGGGTAGATCTTGTATCCTCAGCCTAATATGAGGTCACCAGACCATGTATGAGGGATTTCTGTAGGGACTGAAAGAGCCTGTGTGCATTTGAGTGACTGAAAATGGAACTGATTGGCTACAATTCCCCAAAGAAAGGAATACTGGTAAGTTTTATTTCTTTGAAAAAAATGTCATATCAGATAATCTGAATTATTGGATACCCTTGTTAAGTTTAAATCACTGACAGTCTCTTTCACTGGGAGAAGCATACTCCGTAGGGAAGGGAGGAAGTGCTATGCAGTAGTGTAATCAAAACTTGAATAAAAAAATGGATACCATCTTCATGGAAGGAGGGAAAAATTTATTTCATGCTCTCTAGAAATTTTTCTGTATTAGCCCTGTAATTTTGTAGTATGGAAGCATTTGAGGCATAAAAAATACGTAGCTAAGAACTAGTGAGCGCAACTGGTAGAAGTCACAGTGTTTACTTTGGGAGCTTCTATACATGATCTTTGTGAAATTTCTCATTTTCATTGAATAGTCCAGCTATGATGAATTAAGTGACTATGATATGATTATCCATTTTGGTTGATTTCTGTATGTAGTACTAAGAACGTTTTTGGTGGCTTGTGATGTAATTTTAATAGTTTGTGTTTGGGTGGCTACTATACCTGTTTTACCTGTGTGTACATGGGTGCAGTGCCTTCAGATAGCTAAAATAACATAGAACTAGATAATTTTCTGCTGTAAGGTCAAGATAAGTATACTGATTTCTTTGATATACAGTAGATGACAATTTTGCATTGTGGATGGATAGCAATTACATGTTGGTATCAAATTCACACAGAGTAAATATTTCACAGACTTTCATACTTGGATTCAGTGAAATGCCTGTGTTCGTGTTGACTTATGCATTCATTATACCAATGATAAATACTAAAGGAGGGGAGAGCTATATAATTGACGTAATTCAATAGCATTTTATACCAAACTCAGATTTAAAACCAAACAAAAAGATCTTCCTCCCCCCAAAATGAAACCAAAAACCATACAGGCCAAATTACTAAATTATTTACTCATCTAATGCTTGCAGATCTTGGTATGACTTCGGTATTGAAGTGGATTTGGTTACTGTACTCTAAACCCAGCAATACCAAGGTATTTTGTCTGCAAACTAGAGCTCAAAATGTTTTACATCAGTCTGTACAATTATTTATTTCCATTACCATATAGAGAATGAGCATCTAGATTACTATGCTGTTGTTCCTGGGTAGTCTTGCAGGTGTGACATTTAATTTAGTCACTGGTGATGGCTGGCCCAAAATGGCTTGTATAGACCAATGTCAGAGGTGGAAATAAGACCTCACATTATCAGTCCCCTGCTCTGCTCCTGGTCAGCTCAGTTAAGATTCTGCATGGTATTACTTACCAGAGTCAGTATAGTAGTAGGCTGTGGATTCCTGAAGAAAAAAAAAAAATCAAAAATAGTATAGGAGATTTATCAAGAAAAAATAAAAATCTGTTTCCTTGTGTGTGTGTCCCTTGCAGTCAGCTCAGAACTGCTGCTTTAGCCACTACCTTTCTGTGGAAAAATTTAACTTGTGTGGTCATTCTCCCAATTTAGATCTTTTTAATAAAACGTACAGTTTATGTTGGAGCTAAACTGTCGGCTAAATCTGTAAACTGACAAAAACAAAAGGGAAAAGAAGTTTCTTCTCCATTTCTTCTTGCCAGTTGGCATCTCAACAGGTCTATTTTATGTCTCAGTTGTGCTTGACTACCAACTTCTACAGAGTAACTATTTCAACATTGTGAAGCCGTTAATTATTCTGTTCTGGATAGTGTAAACCAGTATGAAAAGGGGAAAGTCGATTAATGCAGGAAAATTTGGCATAATGAACTGCGGGGTTCAGAAGTCAGGAATGAAGAAGACAGTAATGATGAGTATCATAACTACAGACATAATAATTTAAGACTTTTATTAAATAGAGTGTTCTGCCCATTCTGCTTGCCTTGAGTTCTTTGACAAAATTTTGTGGCTGCCAATTTCTTGGTTTAATATTAGCAATTTGTTTTGGACAGAGACTTAGTGTTATTTAGATATCTTAAAATTAAGTGTTTGCTTGAATTTCTTGTTGGATGGACAACAAGGACCCTGAAATGTTGAATTTACAGAGTTAGATGGTAACAACTGTAATCCTTCTTTTTCCAGAAAGCCTTTTGGTGAGCCGAGAAAGCTCTATGTATGGCTGCTGAAGGCTATACTTGCCAGTTAAATTCCTGTAATATGGGAAGGAGAAGTATGGAAAAAGACATTATATATCACAGGAACTGGATTTTTTTAAATGGTATTTTTAAAGGAATCATTCCATTTCCCTTTAGGAAATTTGAAAGTATTTGGAATGGATAACATAATTTTTATCTTGTTCATTGTTTATATTCTTGAGGCCAGTCTACTTAGAAAAAGCAACACCTATTAAAGGCCTTTGAATTCAGAGTCTTTCATGTTACAATGAGTCTATTTACTGCTGTCAGTAGGCTTGTAATATATTTAGTTTGAAGAGCTTAACAAGCATACCTTGGAGTGTTACTTTTATTTTCTGTTCTGTGACACTTAGCGAAATCCCATTACACAATTGAGTAGTATTGTAATGTTAAAATGTTAATTTGTTCTGCATTCCGTTAAAATTGGATTTTTTTTTTGTGCACTGGCCCATGCGTTTTGTATAAAACCTATAATTTAAACACTACTCCATAGAAATGCTCTAAATTAGTAACCTTTTGCCTTTGCTACCTTAATTACATCTCATTATTTAGTACTTAAAGAGCAACCTCTAGCTACTGGTTAAATATTTGCTAGCTAAATAGATTTGTCATGTTAAAGAAAACAGTAGCCCTTGCCTCAGTTGTAATGTGTTTAGGATTTCAGAGTTTTGAGAAAACTATGTGTTCCACGTGCTTTAACTTTTTTGCATTTTCCTTATTTTTTCATTTCTCTTTAATGAGCATTTCATTAGCTGTCTGTTGCGTTTCAATAGGTAATTGAAAGTCTGTCTTAAAATAAGTATTTTGAAAAAGACTGTTGTGGTTCAACATGGTCTGTGTCTTCTACTTATTTATTTATTCCTTTTAGCTTTTATAAGCATCTGATACAGTAAATTTTTATTGTGGAAACAAATATGAAGCAGATTACTTGTTGGCTACTAATAGCTATATTCCAGATTTTTACCTCCTTTTAGGAGGAAGGCTGTATTGTTTGGTCAGAATCACAAGGAATATTATTCATTGTAACATCTGCTGAGTTGTCTTTTCTGACACATTTAAAGATTACTTCTCTTTGGTCTTTTAATTGTATGCCGAAATTGTACTTCAGAAGTTATTAACAGCTTGCAGGATGACTTAATCTTCAGTATTTTATTCACATCCACTAGATTGTATTTTTGCTTTTTTTTTTCTTCTTTGTCTTTTGCTATTTTTTAGTTTGTATAAAACCACGTGAAGAGATTATAATCCACAGTAGTGGAAGCTCGTTTACAACAGATTTGTCGATCTGACTTGATTCCTACCCAGTACCTAACTACTGCTCTCCTTATCTAGTTATTAAATTGTCTGCACTGTCCATTTGCTTTTGGAAGACAGTGTCTCCAAAAAGTTCCTTCACCCATTCTTCCCATATGTTTTGTTACATTACAGGTTAAAAATTGCAGACAGGCATGGTTGCAGCTTGAGGTATAACTCTCCATTTATGTGTATGGTTGTAATACCACTGACTTTATTTTTAACAAAGGCAGCAGAGGCAAATGGAGAAAAACGCATTGATGCAAATTTTCACCTTGTTCATGTGTTTTGATTCTGAGGGAAACCCATCTATGGAACAGATAAACATTTGCCCTCTTGTGTATACTTTTATTCCTGTGAAAATCAATTTTAATTCCTGAAATGTATTAAACTTTTCCTCAAAAAAAGTTAAATGGTAGGGGGAATACCAGCAATGCATTTACAGGGAAACTGGTTGGCCTGTCCAGTTCTAAGCTAAGTACTTCAACCTTTGAAGTAGATAGTTTCTCTGAAAACTTCTTTTTGTGTGTTGTTTTTTATGTCACTGTGTATGCATTCTATATCCATAAGCTCTGAAGCCATTACTTCACTATTCATGCAAAGGTTTGAGTGATTTCTTCCTTATTGTCTGTATTTATTCTTGGGTTTGAATATAGCAAGTCAGTCTGTAGAGGCAATGACTGCCTAAGAGGCCCTGTTTTTTTTTTTTTTTTTTTTTTTCCCCCCCCCAAACTAAAAAAAGCTCTGTGGAAACCCCTCCCTGAGAAGAGTTTTTGAGGTTTATGTGGATTACAAAGCATTAAGAAGGGTCATTCCTTAATTTTATTTACTAGTAAAAATGCCAAGATACAATTTTAGCAGGTATTAGTAAAATTGTAAAGCATGCTTTGTGTTGTGGGACTGGTGCCAATATCTGTGTTTGCAACACCCAAGACAGGTCTAAGAGTGAAAGCTTTTCCTCATTGCTGTCGGAAGACTGCAAGAACGTGCCTGTGATATTTCTGTTCAGTTGCATCTGTGAGATTTATTTCCCCTTAAAAGAAAAACCAAAAAAAAAAAAGGAAATTAATGGCCACTGCAAAGGAGTTTTTACTCTCTGGGGGGAGGGGAGGACAGAAGGAAAGAAAAAAGTCAGAACACTTTGTTTTGATCACAGGTGTATTTTTCTAGTAGGAGGTCACATTTAATTTGTATAGCATATTTTGGTGGTTCTGGAGCAGATCCTCAGCCAGAATGAATTATCATGGGAGCTGATAGCTCTGACTTTTAGCACAAGCTGGGGTCTGTTCTCTAGCCCAGGTAAGTTTGTTAGGTTTTTTTTATTGAAACAAATGTTACTGAATTGTAACATTTCATAAAAGAAATTGCAGTATGTTTTTAAAAGAGAGTCAAAGCCATGTCTCATTTTCTGTGAACGTTAAAATAACTCATATAGTCTCTTAATTTTTTAAAAAATTTTGATTGTGAATCAAATGGAGGGAGCTAGGTTTCTGTGCCTATGTTGTTTTTTCAGAATAGAGCATGTATCAGGTGAAGGATGGGTAAAATGATGCATTTACAAATCCAGACTCTTCCAATCTCTGATTCAAGAGGCTTTTCTGTGCCATATTGAGGCACTTAATTTATTGTAGTTTTATTCTGAACTTATGGAGCCCTCTTTAATCCTGTTCTATCTAGGACTGTTTCCGATGCTCTAACATTGAAAATAGGCCAACTTTATTAGGCCAACTAAATATGGCTTTAAAAATTCTGTTTTGACAATATATGTACTTCAAAAGAGTATGGTTTTTACAAGAAATAGATTGCCCAGACTTTTGCCTCTCTCTTTTATTAACTTTTGCATTGTGTATGGAACAGATTTGCTTTCAGTGGAAAAATGGATTGTTCCAGCAGAGTGCAGCAAAAGACAAATATTGTAAATGTGTTTGGCTTTCCTGTCAAGAGTTGGTATGTTGTAAAGGAAGAACTTAGATAAGGACTTCATCATACATAAAATATAGAATAATGGAGGAATGTGTAAGAAGACTGCAGTGTAGTTAAATTCTTTCTGCTATTTTTTCCTTCTGAAACATTGATAGAATTTACTAGGAAAATCATCATTAAAGAAGTGTTAATATCTAATTAGGTAAAGTCTAAGATCTCTCAAACATTCCTGATAAGTAAAAGCAGAACTGTGAACAGTAGGTAGCTAAATGCTACTGGTTAGTACTTGATATGAGGCTGGGCCACAGTCTGATGGAAGATTTGAGACTACAATTCAGGATTCTTCCCTTCTTCCCCATACTTAAGCTATTAGCCTCCCCTGTCTTATATAATTTTAGCTACTAGTATTTGTTTCTTTGGTGGTTTTTGGTGTCTGCTTTTTTTTTTTTTTTTTTTTTTCCTACCTGCATAATTGTTTAGAAGTTTGCAAGTCTATTGGTTTTGGCCCTTGTTTCACCATAACATGCAAACATTTTTTTTTTAGCCTTTTAAAGCCTTACTTTAATTGACCCCATTAAGAAAAGGTCATATAGTTGCTGTAACCCTCCAAAATCTAAATAAGAGTAGTATGCAAATAGAGCTATCTGGATAATACATACAATTTGAGTCAGTCCTCTAGAAATCTTGAGGGAAATTCCCAATGATGCCAAAGGCTTCATGCATGTTCCTTACGTGTCTGCATGTCTAAACTCACTTAAGGATGCTTCTTCTTTGTATAGGCAATACCTTGCTGGATAACAATAATAGAAAAGAAGTGAAGACACCACCTAAAAGTATAGTTTTTTATAACACTGGACCCAATAGTAGTTTGCAGAAACTGAAAAGAAATTTAGCCTGAAAATATGTTGATGACTCTAAGAGCTACATATATTCAGTATTTTCTTAGCTAAATATGTATATTCAGAAATTGAAAATTAAAATGGATGTATAAAATATTTCTTCAGAAATCTCAATGGAATGTGGTTTTCCTCAACCTGTCTGCTAAAATTCATATAATTTGAATCAAGCCATAGTTTTTTTACTAATAGTTTCTAGTATTGTTCCCATGTCAGAATCTGGATTTAGAGCCCTAAGCAGGCTTATGTTTCCACTGTTTGGGTTGCAGCCTGGTCCTCCTGATCCTGGGTTTCAAAATGCCTTCCACTGCCAAAGTTAAAGTGGGAACTGTTCCCAGAGAGTTCATTCTCAGCTCATTAATCAACATCAACAGGTCAAATGAGAGACTGAGGATGAGTGAGTCTGCTGGGGTCCCCATCCAGTCGTTTGTGGGCACTGGTGACCCCTCACCCCACAGTCTGCCTCCCGTCCGTCAGAGGGTCCCCTTCCCCTCTTGGCACCAGCAGCCTTTCCCTGACACTTTTGCCCAGTAGAAGTGCAGGGTGTTGCTTGTTGCACCAGTCCCTTCCCCATCCTCCTCGCTGGTCAGACGAGGACAATTCCCCAGGGCACAGTGGGAGAAGTAGCGTATGGAGAAACTAATGTTGCCATGCTGAAGGGGTAGGGATGTTTGGAGAGAAATCAGATCAGGGCTTTTAGGAGGCTATCCCAACATTTCACTGTGCTGCAACCAACAGTTCCCTGATTTTCCCATGTCCTCTGGTTCTAGCAGCTGTTGGCAGGAGCCTCTGAGGTATGCTGAATGATTTTCTTCTCCTGTGGCTTTGGATCTCTCTGATGACAGTAAAAAAAAGGTTAAATTTGAAAATTCCTGTGCTTGTTTCTGATCAGGTTGTTCAATACAGTGTGAAGTAAATAAATTTTTGGAGTACCTACAGACTCCAGTTAGTCTCAGGTCATCCAGTGTATTACATTTTCTGCAAGCACAGAATAAAGTTTTCCTTTTTTTTTTCTCTCCCCTGAAGATCTTGTTATTTCAGTTCACCAAATCCTAACCAAGTGTTGAATTTAACAGATCTACTATCTTTGGGTAAGGATGAGCGCCAGAACGATAAGAACATGGAGGTATTTAGGAAAGCTGTTACACAATAAGATGAATCTTGTTCATTTATTGGCTTTTAGTACTGTTTTTTGTTTAAATGCTTGGATCTGTCTCAGTCTGTAGTCTGGAGGGAATTAGTTACTGACCTTTCCCATACCAGAAAAACTTAATGGAGCAAGAATGGTGCAAAGCTCATCTGGTATTTTTCTGGCCTTAGCTTTGTAAAGATTTTATTTATAAGAAGACAAAGGGGAATATATTTAAGAATTACTCACTGAAGAGAAAATGTGATTGTTGGAATGGCCATTATTCCTATGAAAGTAATACTTAATTTTACGAAGCACATTGTTAGTTTTGGTAAAGTGGTCAACAAATACAGGCCATAAAGTTCACAAAGAAAAGTTTAAAATTCTCTCCAAACAGTGTGGGACATGTGGCAATGACTAATTTTAGGCCTGCTCTACAGTATTCTTTTACTCTTAATGTTTCTTTTGTGGTAGCACACTGTGGCCACACTCAAGTTGGAACCTTTCTCTGCAGACAGTCCAAACTTAAATTACCAATCATTGCCTCAAATACTGTTCAGTCTAATACAGTATTCCTCTTTCTTTTTGTAGCATAATGGATACCTTCACACTGATGGATTTTTATTTATTTTTTTACTTTCTAACTGTTTGGAATTTGGAAAGAAGAAAAGATATAAAATAAAGTATTTGAATGCAGACAAAAAGCATCTCATTTTACAGAAGCATTGCTTTAATACTATAAAAATGAGTATTTTAAATTGGCACTGACTGGTGTCAGGAGCTGGCCTCTGACTTTGCATTTTGGCTAGCTCATCTGTATATCTGCCAGCAGAATGGACTCTCCTTGTAGGTAGATTTTACTTGTATTTTTAGGTCCTGGTTGCTTCATGAATTCTGCTAGGAAGACCACTTGTTGATATGAAATCACAATTTGAAAAACTTGCAGAGTTTACAGGTGGCTGATATGGATGTATCATTGAAAAGGTATAATAACAACAACAATAATAATAAAATGAACCTGAAGATAGTAATAAAAGCCTTTTGTATTGAGGAGTCTGGGATACTAATTACCCCTTGATAATTATCACGATGGGATTTGGTAGGTTGGTTCTGGAATTAATATATGACAAAGCCTTTAGTCTTTGAGAACCATTTTGTGTAAGTGAAATGAAGTTTTTGAAAATTGAGCAAGTGGGAAGAATGTTCTAAGAAAGTGTCTACAAAGAATATGCTCACTGTTTGGGTTTTTTTGAAATAGGAAAAGAGAAGGTGGAATGATATCTTGAAGAGAATATGATGTGCCCGTGTTTTTTTGCTTCAATGGTGATACAAACTATATCCCCCTGGACTGACTATAGCATGTGAACTGCATGCAGGGTAAGAGGAGAGTTTCAAGGCCTTGGAATACAGACATGTCTTTGTTATCATGGTATGAGAACCTTTGCAGCCCTCTTTAACTTTTCCAGGCACTGCAGCTAGTAAGGGGTATTTATGATCTGTACAGAGTCTGATTGTTCTTGAGGCTGTGGGGCAATAGAGAAGATCTGAACCCTGGATGGATTTGTGAAGCCCCCAGGAGAGGTGGATGCAGACAATTTTGAGGTAAGGTATTGTGTAGGAAAGCGCCTATGGTTCTCAGTGCTAGTGAGACTAACAAAGATCGATCTTAGCTCAAGGGAAGTACATCTGCGTAAAAGGTTTTTACTTGTGGGTAAGAAAATAGGAGTTTAGAAAGACAGCGCCAGAGAAATGTAATAGAGATTGTACTTGGGAGAAAACATGGGTAAGGTGACACTGAAGAGAGGAAGAGAATTTGGAACTTTCAGGCAAAATGGGGGAAATTATTTTTACACATGCAACTTCACCTTAGTTTTTAAATCCAAATAATTTATAGAGGCCTAGAAATTATTTAAAGCAGGATTGGATATTTAGAATTTTTTGTGTCTTGATTGGGAAGGAAAGCAGGGGGGAGGGGAAGAATTCCCAGCAAGTACAGAAGCTAGTCATGCTTCAAAGAAGTAATAAATATTTTTTAAAGAGAGAGCAACATTTATGCTGCTTTTACACTTTTGTCACTCAGATGATTTTTTTTCATCTAGTAAAGATAATAAATGAATAATCATAAAATATTTGTGTTTGGAAGTTCTTCCTTGGTGTTCATGAAAAGTATTTATTTTCCATCAGCCCTTTACACTGTAACATTGATTGGTGTGTGTAATGTATTATTCATACTGTTCTAGTTTCATCCCATTAGCAATGCCAACATTATGCTGAGTTCTGCACTGGTAATCTTGTATGAAGTCTTTGTATGGCAAATTCTGCTGTGGTTGAGATCCTGTTTCACATTTAGTGACAAGACAGAGTGAACTGTAGCACCTTATTGATAATACTCAGACTTTGTTCCCCTTCCTCCCTCCAAAGAAATGAAAATTGTAAGTGCACTGTATAAAACCAAATTGTGAAAGGAAGAAAGTATATCAGAAATGGTTAATTTTTGGTTCTTGTATTATATCTTTGTTTTCTTGGTAGTTAATGCCTTTAGAAGAGCCAAATGACTAAACCCATCACATTGAAAAAATAGCAAGAGCAGAATTAAAAACAGCTTTCAGATAAAAAAAGTCTGGCATTTTGGCCCACATGTGTGATCCTATGGGTACAATTTTGATCATGTAAATTGTTCTATGTAGAGCGAATTTAAATATGTGCCAAATCCAACTGCTTATCATGGTTAAGATTACTGAAGGTCTGCTTAATTCTACTACAAAAAAAAAGTTTTTCATTTATATCTTTAATATTTGCTTCTTTGTAATTTGGTACAGGAACTTTTTTTCAGGTGCTATAGGCTCAGCCCAACATGCATCAGATTCAATGATAACCTGCTCATTGACTGACTGATTTGCGCCTGGTGTGCTTAGGTGAATACTTAAGGTTTGGTGGTTTTTTTGTCCTGAAAAAAATGGACTTCTCCATAGACTTTTCTGAGAATCTAGGTCATAATAAAGTGCAAGCTTTAGACAGGTGAAAAAAGATTAATTTAAAAAATATCGTAGTTCCTAAATACTTATGATGTGGAATAAGACGGAAATAAAATTAAAAGTTTGAAGAATTTTTTTTCTCAAATCTTTCATTTTAAAACAGATGCATAAACAAGGAAACAGTGTCTTCTTGGCATGAATACGTAAAAAATAAATTCCATGCTTTAAGGTAAATACGTCATGAAGGACAAATGGTTGGCATCTGTGAAACTGTATTTCTTCGGATTTTAATCTTTGGACACAGGGAGAGCCTGAACAAAGGTGGGAGGTCTGTTGGGGAAGTTGGCAGCTCAGAAATAACCAGACCCACAGTTCTGAAAAAAATGAGATGAGGATGGCAAATAATCTTTAGATTTTAAGGAATAAATAAGATGAAACAAAGAAGACAGCTTGAGGGACAAAAGGAATGGATTCAATAGTCAAGGAAGAGTATACCAAAGGAATAGAAACCAAAAGTTTTGCTTTTAAACAGTGATAATGAGAGAGGGTGATTATTTTTGGTTTAAAATGTGTCCTTATTCCAAGAGGCAGGATTGCAGTATAGTCTGTATTCAAGCTGAGGAAAAGATTTGCTCAGTCTTTTGGAGAATAACTAGGCAAGCATTCTTTAACAGGCTCTAGATGTTCTAGGAGGTACTCATCATATATGTGCAGATCTTTTTCTGTTTCTCTGAGAAGGAAATGTGCATGCTGGAACTTATGTCAATAAAACACTGACCTTTCAGAGCTTAAATAAGTATGAAGTAGAGAAAACTCATTTATTTACAGCAGTGTTGTCATGTCTTAATTATAGTAAAATTATGTGTGTGAGATGTTGAGTACATTTAATACAAAAAACCTGGGTAAGTTAGTATTTCAGTAAAAGCTTATATATTCAGGGTTTCTTGGCTTTTACCATAGTTTTTACAGAATAGACTTTGATTCATTGCCTAACGTGTTTATAGTCAGTTTTTCAGAAACATGCTTGAATAGACTGAGTGCTTAAAATAATTCATTAATTGCAGCATGCTCACATATGACATTAGACAATTAACTTATTTTTTAATAATTAATCAAAATCCTAATTAAAACAGTATAGGATGAATCTATTTGCATGCAGAAACCAGAGAAGAGGCTCAATAATCTGGCTGGTTGAATAATCAGTGAAACCCACTCCCCAGTGTATTTTCTCCCCCTATATGTGGTATTATCCAGCATATGAGGAAAAAAGATTTTTACAATACCTTGTGTGGTATTTGACCTTCCTAACAGTAGTTACATCTGAATGCATTCCACTGAATAGCACAGTTATGGGGGAAGAATTTAGTCTGGCTAGAGTAGGATATGCCATAGCCAAAGAGCTCAGTGGATTATAAGATATATTATAACTGTCCTGCAGTTTGTATTAATTTATTTTCTGGCATTATAAATTTTGCATTCCCTATTTCATTTGGGTCCAGCTTTGGTGAGTGCCATTCCAGAGTCTTTTCATCCTGATGACTAGGGAGCTTAATAGGAATTAAATAAGGTTGAGACCTGGAATCACAGTTCCTAGGGCAGTGCTTTAACCCCTCTGTAAAGGGTCCAGGATAAAGATACAGAGCATCAATTAGATGCTTTCCTGGATTTGGCTTTCTGAGTCTGTAGTGGGTAGCAGGAGCTACTGTAAAGCCCTAAGCTCCCATGGTCTTGCCAGCTGCAGTATGCTGAGCCAGCAGTAGAGATATGGAGACAACATAGATAAGAGGCGGTGTTTTGTGCTGGAAGCTGCTGGTCCCAGTAAAAAAGCATTCAGACTCCATAAGGCATCATTCCCAGTGCTGTTCACACTCTGTAAGAAGCATCCCTTTAGATATTAGGAACCCCAGCACTACCTCCAACCCGTGTGCAGTGTGCCGGGCAGACACCCCCCGTGGAAAAGTTTCTCCCTTTTGGTTATTCCAGGTATTAAAGGATTTTCTAGAAAACAAGCAAAGAACTCTTTTGAATTTCTGCGATAGAAATGCAGTGGTGTTATTGGGAGACCTTGCTGCATATTCAGGTGAAGACAAGGCCATGCAAGTGATGCAATTGCTGGTATAGAGGTGGAGCTGCTAACAGGCTTCTCTGCACAGTGCATTGGTTCCATGTGTCCAGTGGCCCAAGCATTTGTGCCACAGGCCTGAAGACTCTGCTGGGTGTGCTGCACAGCACTGGCTTGGGCCTCTGCAAATGAAATGTGTGGATCACAGACTTCTTGTGTGCCATGGTCTTCAGTCAGGATCGATGCAGATGTAAAATTCAAATGAAGTCCAGTACATGAATTTTTTCAGGTACTGCTCAATTAAAATTAGTGTTTAGCTTTTAAAGTAATTTTATATATTAGTATATACTACAGCATTAAGCTAGATATAAATTACTTAGAAATATGGCAGGTGGTAAATGTCAATTATTCCTACCTCCAGGAAGGTAAAACTTTATTAGCAACACAAACTGATTGCATACAAACCTTACCAATCTGTTTTTAGCAGATAGCAAATAACAGTAAGGGAATTTAACAGCTAGCGTATAATTCTGCCTTTGTTCTGGAAACAGTTTTCCCTTTCTTTCAAGTTTATGACACTTAGGGTCAGATTTTCCGTGCTTACTTCAAATTGGTAACAACACAACAGTTTAAAAAAACCCAATAATTAGGTCCAGCAGGCAGTCTCTGTCACTTAGATGTTTACAATTTATGTATTGCATGTAATTAGTTGCATTGTGGGTAATGTGACCCAGTGGATATACTGTGAGACTTAGTACTGGGAGATCTGAATGTTTTTTCAGCTTTACTATGACAGCTCTTACAATCTTAAGTTGCTGCAGCTTAGTGTATAACTGGTGCTACCATGCATGCACTAAAAGGACAATAAACGTGGGAAGTGTTACCCAAGTGATAGTGTAATAAGAGGACATTGAGTCTCAATCTTTAACCATACTGAGTAAAACAAATAATTTCTTTCTCCATTGACTTTTCTTTCTCTTTTCAGTTTTTCAAATATGTACCCTTAAACTATTTTTGTGTAATTTTTGTGAACTGTGCTCCATATTAATGTTTGAAATACTCTATTTGCATTTTTAATGCTTTAATGAATTTGTTGGAGTTTATAATCCTCTGAGATCTTTGTCCAGATATTTGACTCTTTAATTGAACAAAAACCAACCATCTCACCAATAATTAAAAAGAATATGTTAAAAATCCAGCAACAGGAACAAATATTGTTTTGGCATCAACATTTCACTGTGTATTGTAGTATGTTTCAAAAGTTGTTTTGCTAAATTTTGATCCTTACACTTTTCTGGTCAAAGGTACTCAAGTCAGAGGCTTAGAGCTGTGTATAACATTAGGAAAAATAACAGATTGGCAGATTGATCTGTGACATTCAAACTCTAGATGAAAAAAACCCTTGATGGACTCTGTTAGATGGTTTTGCTCATGGGATGCTCTCTTCTGGCAATTTTGAGTATTCCTTCAAATGTAGCTTAGGATCCACATTTGACTCCTATTTTATCATCCATTTGAACTGCTGATTGATTTTAGCAGAAGTTGTAAACCTGGAGCCATAAGAAAATGGAATTTTCTATATCATCACAAATTTCACATTACAAACTTGTGGGATGCGTAAGTAGTAGTAATAAGACTGATGTAGTCTTAAGAAGTAGTAGGAAAAGTGATGAAGAGTGATGTTCAATTAAACATCAGTTTGGCAATGTGGCAGAGGTGCAAAGAAAGTCTTTGTGAGGACTCTTAATAAATTATGAGGAAGCAATAGAGTACTACTAGAAGAACTGAACTAAGATGGACCATGAAGAAATTTGGGAGTACTTGAGCTTTGCTGAGGGTTTGTTATGGTTTATGTTTGTTTGTTTGTCTTTCTTGAAGCAAAAGGTATACTGAAGTGTACTGAAACTGGACAGATATGTACTGACTATAGAGAGCCTTATGGGTGAAATAGTAGGAGAAACTGTGTTCCACAATCACTATTTTTAAAGCTCATGCTACTACCATAATGGATGTTTTGTTCCACCTCAAGGTTGTTGTAATATTGAAAGCAGTGATTTCATAATGCAGGTTGACATCTGAAAAGAATAATTACTAAAGTATTTCAAGCTTAAGCTGGAAGTAATATTATTACATTAATTATATTTTCTTCTACAATTTTATGATTTTGAGTGTAAATGGGAAGTAATGTTATTACTTTCATTGTATTTTCTTCCACAATTTTATTTAATTTGATGTCTATTAATGCCTACAAATCTAGGTGTCCAGGAGCAACTTCTTTTTGGCATCCTGAATGTCTATTGCAGATACGCCTCTTTTGTGCTCTAATTTTTTTCAACTTCCCTTTTTCTGCCACGTTAAATTTGTCTTTTTTATGCTTTTACTACACATACAACATTATTCATTATTCTGGAGAATGCTGTTTCTTCTCTGTAGCTCTTTGGCTTTTTTGATGGAGTATTTTTTTCATCAGAAAATGCCAAATCACTAAAATTGGCCTGTTAATTAGTATTAGGGAGTCTCCAGGCTTTCACAATTATTCGTAGTTGTAGGAATATTCTATTCAAACTTCCTCTGTATGGAGCATATGTGAATATTTCTTGTTCATCTAGAAATCTAAAGTGATTTGTATTTCCTAATACAGACTAAAGGAGGAAATTGGAAAGGTAGGATTTTGAAATGAAGAACTTGAAATGTTATTTTCCACTCTTGATATTTTTGGGTTTAAAATGATTTTATATTTTTCATTTTGATAGCATGACTTTCTAAAAGCTCAAACCCCACAAAATTAAATGGCTCAAAAATAGAATGGTTTCATAAATTCAACTGGAAAGGTTTAATACTATGGGTTTCCATTGAGATTTTAAATTGCCAAATATTCTGCAAAATGCAAATGTTAAAACTTGCACTTCTTGTTAATTGTATTTTTCAAGCTGTTATTTAGGTATGTTTTTATATTCATTAGAGAGGAACTATATAACAATTTCTTGCATCAGAGAGATGTCTGAATCCTTGTTCTCAATTCACTATTCTCAGTATAGCATTCCCTTTCCAGCTAAATTCTAAAGGGAATCCAGATGTTTATTTAAATATTCATAACATGACTGCTGTTAGAGCTGGGAGGATCATAGATACCTCTGTTCATTTCACACTACATTCATCTTGTAGTTGAAAATATCGTATTCATTACAGTGCTAGCAGATGAGCTCTTTGACAGGAAAAGGCATTTTTCCCTTCTCTACAAGTAAGGCTTTATGAAAAGGAGGCAGTAGAGCTGTGTCAGAAAACATAATGTATTCAGTATTGACCCCAGCCTCACAGAAGAAGCTTTGTGTACTGTATTTAAATATTGTATTCTCAAAGAATTCTGAATTTATTTACACTTGCCTTAGCATTGGACATATCTAGAAAGGCCATAAAACATTTTAAGGAGCCATTAAGATGGAGCTGAATTTCACATTTAAGATGGGGATTTTATTGCATTGTTTGTGGAAAAAGTTTGCTGTCTCGCTTGACAGTCAGTGAAGCGAGGAGGAAAAAAACTTGAGATCTGCCAAATTTGTATTAATTTCTAAAGCATCTGAAAAAGACTGTTTATTTGATGCTTGCTGACAAACTTTCCTAAGTATTATGATGAAAATCTTAAATTTTGAACATATGTTAACTGATAAAAGTGATGAAATCCCAATTTGTGTTAAATATTTATATCAGGCCTGTTTTTTCCCTTCAGATATTTTTCCATGAGTGTAAATGGTTGTGGAGATAGGTGGTATGTTGGATATATATTAATTGTGGAATAGAAGAGAATGTGTACAGTGAAAGGAAATTTATGCAGAGGAGTGTGAAAGCCACCAAACAGGGAATGTGAGGCATGTGCATAGAAAGTCATGGGAAGATGCAAGTAACAGTGAGAATCTGTAAGGTGAAAGGGAGAAGAGGAATGTGCTTTTCAGCTATTCTGAGGAAATAAAACATCAGTAAAGCTTTCCAAACTGGTACTGCATGCTTCTGCTTTTCTTCTTATTTCTGAAAATGGCTCAGAGTCACAGTCTCTCCTTAAAAGCTTTAAGGGAAAAGCAAGAATAAGGAGATATGATTGATAATGCTAAAATATTTAATAACTTATAGTCAGCAAAGATTATGTAGATTACTCTGTCAAATTACTAAGGCCCTGACACCACTCCATTCTTCACTTATGGGTGTACTCCTACACATTTCACTATGGATTTAAATAATGGATTTAGGAGTCTAAAATGGAAATTTTTAGCAAATGAGAGCAGGAACATTAGAGGTAAGCAACAAGATGAGTGAGCACTGTTGGAACATCTTCCATGGAAGATTAAGTACAAATGGTGCTTTTTTCAGATGTTTTCTTTCATCCCTACTCATGCATTCTTTTTCCAATATGCTATCTATCTAGGTATCACTGCTAGTTGTGACTTCTCCATCCAGATTCAGATGATGATGAGTGATGATAAAACATATTTGCACTCTAAGCTCATAGCAGAGGCTTTTAATAGACATTGTAATAATGCATTTAAAAGTTGTTTGTGGTGTGTCCAGCTTTATTTGGAAGACAAGTAATTCCTGTAGGTATGCAGTATGTACCATTACTTTCTGAAAGAGCTAGACAGGTATTTGAAACTACTGGGTTTTTTCACGCCATTAAAACCACTGGGGAAATAGTTGAATATATGTTGAATTTGCCAGAGATATATAGGAAGGCTAACAGTAAGGGGGCAGAAATGAAGGCTTTAAATGCCATGTCAGGAATAGGGTTCATGGACATGAAAGAAGTTCAGTTCCATCAGGTTACCCCATCAGAGAACTGGCTCTTGGGAAAGAGCATACTCAGAAAGCTGTGCAGCTCAGCAGCTGCAGTGCTACATATTGTATGATTTGAAGCTTACTTTTCTTTTTTCCTGCAGTGAGCAATGATAGTGGGAAGTACTGGTCAGTAGGGATAAATTTTAAATCTGTCATTGGGCTTCCTGCCATGTTTCCTGATGCTTGGGGCACCTTATTTATAAACCCAGGAGATTTTAGAAATTATTAGAAGAAATGTAATTAATTTATAGAGTTCTAGTTGTTTTGCTGAGTACTGTCATTGGAAGTACAATGAAGCCTTTAAGTAACATCCAGTCACTGTATAAAGCTGTCTTGTGGCTGCTAAACTTTCACATTATGCTGAAATTGGATATAAACACTCCTTTTATAACTTGCATGTCACTGAAGTACGCAGATGTCTTGGCTCTGAAAGCGCGTTTATGAAACGAGTGCAGTACTGGAGTTATGCCAGGATTGAAACTCAGTAGTTTGAGGAGGAGTCCTAATACCCCTCAGGGTGGGAGGTCAGCTGAATAAGCGGGCCTCCCTTGTTCTGGAAGCAGAATACTAGTCCTGGGAGAGTGTGCTCTATGCATATTAGTTGTATTATGCTACAGTTCACTTCTGAAAAATCTATGCTGTAACACTGCTTTGGTTCTCACTGAAAAAGGCCAGTTCTGTTTAGTGTAGGTGTATCATGTTAAACATGAAAATTAGAAGATAAAAAAAATCCAAAACAGTAAAGTCGTAATAATTTTTGACCTAAACTCACAACAGTTGTGTGAAAAGTGAATAGGAAATGTATGGATTCCTCATGCTAATTTTATATAGCCTATATGTGGATGTATATTTATGTAGTCTGTAGTATGTTATATATAGTGTGTGCAAATATGTATTTGTGTGTATAGATTCATATGAATATTAAAATCAGACTTTACAAAGGTAGCTCCAGCATACATTCTATTTGATTTCTAAAATGTTTCAGTTTCTTACCTGTGAAGTGTTTGTAATAAAACAGGTGGAACAGCCTTGTCTCCATGGCTGGATTGAGACATGGCTGTACATCATCCAAGTTGGATATTGCACTTTCTCTTGTTTATACCTAATATATTATATAATCTGACAGAAATTTGGTGGAGCAGAGTTCTTTTTTGGATAATTGACGCTGTAGTTTTGATCTGTCATTTGAGACTGAGGTGTGAGATTTTATTCTAGTTAGTTAGCACATGAGGAATTGGTGGCAGAGAGTTGAGCCAGGAGTTGAAGCACTTGTTTTTTCAACACTCAGCCTCTTTCTTCCTCTAGTGATAAAGAAGAAATGTGAACTAAAATTAAAATTGCAATCATATATATTTTACATTTCAACATTACCTCTATTTGGCAAGATCCTTGGCTTTGTGGCAATATCAAAAATGAATCCA